>APFE030645258.1:15067-75045 GCA_000404065.3 Pinus taeda
CATGAAGTATTCGAAGGCCCTTCTCTCCAATATGTCCAAGCCTTTGATGCCACAACATGGTCTTCTCTCCAGAGACCACTAGATTTTCTACTCCACTTTCAGGAACCATAGAACTATTGCACCCATCAACAACAGTGCTACCTTACAGCTTGTACAGAGTTCCAATCCGAACTCCCCGCATCAATACCAGTGCTCCTCGAACCATCTTACAGGTATCCTTCTCGAACATTGTCTTTACACCTGCAGCATCCAACTTGCTTATAGAAATCAGATTTCTGGCCAACGCAAGAATATGCAGAACACCCGGAAGGGTTTTAACCCTTCCACCTTGCAACTTCAACTTTACTTTTCTGTGACTAATGATTCTAGCCTTCCTATCATCTCCTAAGAAGACATCACCACCATCATATTTCTCATACTTGCAGAACCACTCTCTATGGGGAGTGAAGTGAAAGGATGCACTTGAGTCATTCAACCATGCCTCATGATCTATATGTGTACTTGAAGAAGCCAAGTACACATCCCCACCTTCATCTGAGGTGGTTTTCGCCTCTGCAGAAGGAGCATCATCAGATCCTTTTCCCTTATCAGGAGCTTTAGATTTACACTCCCTTCTGAAGTGCCCTTCCTTTCCTCATTTCCAGCACACCACCTTTGTAGGTTTTCCTGGAGATTTAGATCTCGCTCTAGATTTAGATCTCCCACTCGATGACTTTTTTTGTTTCTGTTCTGGGACCCTCCTCGTACAGACAAGGCATCACCATTCTGGTTGTCCATATTTTTCCGTCTCATCTCCTCCGTTAGCAAGGATGAGACTATTTCATCAAAATGCAAGGCAGTTGCATTGCTACCTATTACAATAACCAGACTATCCCACGAATCTGGTAGAGAACACAACAAACTGATGCACTAATCTTCATCTAAAATTTTAATATCAATAGATGCTAATTGACTTACAGTATTAAACACATTCAGATGCTCTGTCACTGAGTCTTTGTCTTTCATCCTCAGGTTATATAACTTTTTCCGTAGGCACAGTTTATTCACCAGAGACTTAGATTGGTACAAAGTCCCTAACTTGTCCCACAAAGCCTTTGCCATAGCTTCCCTTGATACATTCATAAATACTAAATTTGAGACACACAATTGTATTATGTTGTTTGCCTTATGACCCAACTTCTTCCATTCTTCTTCGGTCACTTCCGTTGGTTTAGTACCTAGATCTACTGTGATCCATTGATCTTTATCCACCAACAAATCCTCCATCTTGAGTTTCCAAAACTCAAAACTCTGACCATTAAATTTCTCGATCTCTTTCTTTCCACCACTCGCCATCTTCTTTCACTAGTAGAATCGATCTTGCAGATATCCCACTAAACAGGGTCTACCACAGGCCCAGGTGAAAACCCTTAGCAACAAAGGTGTTCCCTTGAAGCCAAAAACAACTCTGATACCGAATGTAGGTTTCAACCCCATACAAAAATTAGCTGCATAAGAGTTCTAAAACACATAAAAATAAACAATGCGAGAGCATAACATATAAAAGACAAATACATAGAGATTTTCCCACTGGATCCTAAAACCACGACTACCATCTTGATTTTTCATTATGTTCCTTTCAATGTTATAATACATGTTTATACATGCCGAAGAATCCAATACCATCATCGAAAACCATTGTATCCAATAACATGGACTGAAAACCATCACGTCCAATACCATGGACTTAAAAACCATCGCGCCCAAAAAACATGTGCAAAAATCATGCACAAAACCATAGGTGGGTCCGCCCAACCTAACATTGGGTCCGAAATCAAAATTTTCCCGGGCGTTGCCCTGGACCCCATAAAGGGGTTACGGGTACCCCTTAAATCCCCTATTAACTATGTGGAAAGAATATAACACAACCCAACACTTCTTTTGTGGTAACATTGTAGCACTCTAGAGCATGGCACAACTACGTACTCTAGTCAGGTTGTACCCACATAATAGGTTCTATAAGTGTTTTAAATATCGCAACCTTGATCTCCTGTAATGCTTCACCAATACATTCAAATCCTTCCTCAAAAATGAATGTTAGCAAAAATATCTTCTTCATAACATCCCACTCTATATTTCCATGTCGCAATTCTGTTTCTAAGTACCAATTCATCATAATAATATCAAGATGTGGTTCCTCTCCCCATGGTTTCATCCAACAATCCAGATTCTTGTGCAAATCATCCTTCCCTATATATTTTTTAGTAATGTGGGTATTTTCATAGCCAAATAAAAAATTCATCATCCTTCGGTGCTTCTTCTAGTCTGCAAAAATGTCCTTATGTGTATGCCACCATCTGGAAGGTGTAGCTCCCAGTGTGATGTCTAATGCCTTGAATCGATGCTCCTCTTGTACATCCATCTCAAAATTATCAAGAAACAATGTTACATCTGATAAGACATCATAATATGGTAAATTTCTTACCTCAGTGGATATACACCTGAGTGATTTAGTAAGTCTATTGCATCGCAATGTTGATACTTCATGCAATCTATTATGCTAATGTTTAAGATCCTCATCTGAATTCGAGTTGTAGGAGCTATCATTTTCCCAATTAATTCTTCCATCCACCTTAGGATTGAACCAATCTTCATTCCACACAATAAGCTTATAGATATGTTCAATATCATCCTATTCATAGTAATCTCAGACTGGTTTAGTATTTCACGCACCTTCAACTAGATCCAATGGAAAAATGACTTTGTGTTCCTTCTTCTCAAATGTCATGTTGCACTTCTTCATTTTGATGACCACATTCATATCAAACACCCAATTGATTCTAACCAGTGTAGGGTAGGGATTACTATCATCCACTATTTTTATTACCTCAAAATCAGCTATAGTGCATGCCCCTTCAATGTCTATAGTTACTCCATGTAGGCATCCCATAGGAAGAATCTTCTTTTGGTTTGTCATTTGCAGCTAGATTCGGGGCCACTGTAGCATCAAATTTCCCATTCTTTCCCAACTCTGTTTAGGAAAAAAATTCACGTCAGATCCCAAATCTAAGATGAACTAGTCCATTTCAAATTCTCCAATCTGTGTGGTCAATCTCATCTCCCGACCATTCCTTTTCTTACTTTTGTCTACTTTATGTACTGCGCATTGTTCAGGTAGTGACTTACCCTTGCTAGCATAGTTGTCTATTAATTCTTCCAATACCTCTATGGACTTTGGGTCCCTTAAGAGCTTCATGCAGTTTGCAAGAAGGATTTCAATACTAAGGGATCTGTCTCCTACATAACAATGACCCCTTCAGGCTTCTCTATTTGTGCATTCTAATTCTTTGATGTGGAAGCTCCTAAATCCACAAAGCTCTTCTTTTCCTCCATAAAGTTTTCTTTTGCCTTATGCAAATCAAATTTAGTATCTTTGTCAATAGCGCGGCGCACCCATGAATTATCTTCTGGTTGTTTCACTGTGGCTTTATCTTCCTAGTGGCTATACCACTTCACGTAACTATATTAACGCTTTGGTCATCCTCGCGTGGTTTTGACCTCATCATTTGGATGTTTTGAGTGGGCTGTTGGTTCTTCTTCTCTTGCATATTTGCGATGAGTATAGGGAAATCTTCTATTACGTGGTCAAACTATTGGTAATACTGACAAGAGGGATGTGTCAAAGTTCTGACAATCTTGCCATAGTGGAATGGTTCCCCATGATTGTAACAGATAATATGTCTATGATGTCTTCCATCTCCTCCCCCTCATCCTCATCCTCATCCCTAGAATCCTCTGCATGCTGTAGGTGCACCTTGATCCTCAGCATGTACTCTATATGTCAAAGTTCTGTCCATCATTAACTCAGAGCTTCAAAAATTGCACTCATCATGGCCTAAATACTTACAAAAATTACATAATAGTTGTTCGGGAGTTTGTACGAATGTATCCAACAAATGGAAATTGTCAGCTGAGTGTTTTCCTATTACTTTGAAGATAGCGCACCAGGGAATCACACCATTACTTAATCCAGCGGAAATTTCTGGCTTCACGGGTTAGGACCTCCCCTAATTGGATAGTTTTGATATACTCAGAAATGATCCTTGTCATGACAATTTCCTTTGCACTTTAAGCACCAGATTTCGGAATGGGTTTCATTTTTGACATATTTTCCCTTTTTGAGATCCTGCAACTCCATATGCAGGCTAGCTACCTGCATTTGAATCTGCTACACTCCCAGATTTGTATCCTGAATAAGCAAAGTATCCAACTTCATAGAAATTTCCAACACTTTAGCCTGTGATCCTATCTTCTATTGTGAGAATGGTAATCTTAAATGAGGCAACAACATAGCAATGTATCATTCCTTATGCTACTCATTCAAAATCTATAGATTAACTTGTTGTAGTATACATTTAGCCTCTTATCAATATCCCATGCAAATTCATTCACCTTATGCTTAATTTATTTGATCTCAGTCACACACCTGGTTTATGACTTTGGCTCTTTGAATTAATTATTCAGTGCATCTTTTTTCTCTTTCAATGATGCAGTTGGATTAGTTGTACTATACTTAATATACGAAGTCAGTGCCCTATTTAGCAATGCTATGACCAATTGCGCTTTTTTCATATCGTCATCCATTATTTGCTGTGACTTCCACACAACATATGCTACAAACCAAAATTGATTAGGGTCATCTATCCCCAGACCCTTGAATATCAAAATCTTCATCATGTTTGCCATACTAAATAGCGGAGGTGGACGTGGAGACATAGGTGTGTGAAGTGGAGGTGGAGTGAGTGGATGTGTAATTACCATAGTTCCCTAATTTATTGAATACGTTGAACCTCTAGGCATCTCTGGACTATTTATTTCTTATTCACTATCAGATGCTCCCAATAGAGGACTGTACTCAACAATTGTATCTAGATATTTTCTGAATTGTTTCCCACTTCTTGTAGCTCTCGTCGAGCCTCTTCTAAACATCAATTTAGTTGCATAACCCATTTCTCGCACAATACAATATTAATCCAAATTTTTAGAGAATTCAAATATTTACCTCTTGGTCCTTTGAAAAACTGGGTTCAACTTCACTATAAATGACAAATGTATCAATCACAAATCAGTGATAAATCCACCCAAAATACTATCGATCTAGTAATCGACAACCTTCGCAACCTTGTATTATGATCCTTCTAGGCACTTCACTAACTCTGGAGTCCACACAATAGGGTTATCCAACTTCTTGGTAGGTTGACCATTTGCAAAATTAGGAAACCATTCATATAATTCACATGGAAAAGAGTCAAGGAAAACTTTGTGTTAATCTGTATACAAATATCTCTACAACCACTCTTCTTTTGGAAGACGCAGATTCCTGTTTTCTTGCGCTGCAAACTCAAACAGCTTCCGATTTATCCACTTTTCAATCTCCTTCTTTCTCATTCTCCATGGAGCTGACATCACATGGCCCTCAAATAGGTCTTGGTCCCAACAATAGAACCATTTGTTGGCTTGATGGGGCTTGGATCCAAGTTCGGAGTTAGCTGCAATATCCAACAAATCTCTATGCTATCGGCCCTTTCGACAACAAACCATGTAGCGTAGGCTGCAGTCTAACCCAAGGTAGTATTGGGGGATGCTAGAACTAGGTTTCTACACCTAGAAGGATATGTGATGTGTTTCTTGTAGATCTAGGGCTTTATCTCGACCTTTGCAAACCTTAACCCTTGAAACCCAGAACTTATAATAAGTAACAATTAACAGATTTCTGTCCTACGTCGATTGCACTAAACATGCATAACATAATACAAATAAGCAGATCTATGTCTTTGTGAATATGTTAAGCACTTTTCCTGATTAAATGCGTTAAAAAATTCATAAATACAACAACTTCAAAAATAGACAGTAATATACAGATACATAGATATCAATTCAAAATATGTCTTTATTATGCTTCAAATTCTTAGTTATAAACTCTTTCCAACCCTGAACACATAGCTACAAGGGCCCGCGCACTCATTTGAAGACTTACCAAGGTCTCTGCGCACACAACTACAAGAGCCTTCCCCTTCTCCCAAGTATGGAGTAGATAAATTCATACTCGACTCATGCACTTCCTTCTTATCTTACCTGTGACTCCTCCTTTTATACCCTTCCTTCATTACAATACCATGGTTCGCAAACCATGGGAAAGTCTGAAAACAACTTGAATTTAAGAAACTAAGAGGCTTTGAACTTCCTAAATCCCCTTTTACTCGTATTGACCTACGCTACACTCCTCAAAATGCGGAGATTTTACAATATCTTTACAAACTTAACAAAATTTGACCAAGGGGACCTCGTCCCAACATAAGACAGACCCCATCAAATCCTTCGACCTGCTTACCTTTTGATTTTAGGTTTCTTCCACAAATGGGGGCTCCTCTTGGTCCTTTTCTTCCTGAGAAAAAATAGTGTACAAGTTATTTTATGTAGAGGCCACATGCACTACTGAGGCTTTGAGGGATCTAGAATTACCTTTTCCTTTGTTTGAACCACATTTTTGAGCTTTCCAAATGTTTGCTTCTTCTTGGGCTGACCCATTCCCATTTTTAGCTAGATACTTCTTTTAGTCTCATCCAAAGTGCTGATATTCCTGGTATCTAATGCACTTAAATGAGAGTATCTCCTAATCCAGGGGTGAAATATGCCTCCATTCATCTTGAGTTAAAATATGGCAGAGGAAAATAATTTATGAAAATCCACCTCAATGCAAATATTTACATAGGAAAATTCTTGTCCTTTTGGTTTAAATTTGTCTAGGAACCAACCCATTCCATTTCCAATGGCCTTTAGAGACTCGTCACTCCAACAAGAAATAGGAAAATGGGGAAGTTTAACCCAAAATGGCACCACAGTGGGGATATCCTTGTCAGGGTTGAATCTAAAGACCAGACATTCAAAGACATACCCTTGGAGCCAAAAAATATGGCTTATTCCTAATAATAATGTCCATGTTCTCTTTGCATTAAAAAATGAAAGAAGATAAACTATTACCAACTGAAGATACACTGAGACTTCCTTTCATCATAGGCTTCTAGAATCTGACAACCCATTTTTCAACTCACATTGGAGAGAGCCACATGCCCATAAGCTTGTCGACTAACACGCTATCAGAAAAGTTTAAGAAGTCCCCCAGAATGTAGTTGGGAGTGTTACTATTAGAATATTCTTAGCCCACTTCAAAAATTTTGATAGTGTATCTTTTGGTCGGGGATTGTTTTTCAATGATAAAATCATTGCTCGAAAATTAGCTTCCTTTTCACGAGGAGGAGGAGGGTCCCCTCCCAGGCCATAAGCCATATCTAATCAGTGAAGAAGGCATTGAAGGATCAAAGGTTTAGGGTTTTAGTAATTAACATTATTAAAACTACGCATAAATCCATTTCAATTATGTATCCATTAAGAATAGAAAGAAATAAAAAAATTTTAGATATAAGATTTCCTCAAGTTTTTCACTCAAAAGAAGGTTTGTATAGTGATATATTAAATATATTCTTAATTCTTAATAAATATGTTGGCTTGTAGGGGCCTGACCTAGGTTCAGAGTTAGTTAGCCAAGCAAATCCCTATACTACTGGCACTTTTAGCAACAGTCTGCAGAGCGCGAACTGAGGTCTCACCAAGAGTAGTATGGGGGGTGCTAGAACTAGGTTTCCACACCCTTGAGATGTCTAAGGGGTTCATTTAGTCCAACTACTAGTCCTACATGCAGGTTTATTCTCTCGCTTCCTTGTTCCTTGCGCCCTGATATAATTGGTGTTAAAAATTATATATTACAGAGCAATGGAACACATAAAATATTGCAGAAATATAAACAGAGAAAACACATAAAACAAGAGAGACATAGATATATGTGGTTCACCTAGTTTGGGCTACATCCGCGGAGAAACAACCGGTCCTTCTTTTTATATTATCTAGTAAACTGAAGAGATATAACCTACAATAGATCTGTTGTAATTCCCTCTTCGCTCTCAATCTCCTCTCTCTTCCTCACTCAGAGTACAGATATATATATAGATGCAATATAATTCCCTCATATATAGTGAGGGGTTTCCTTCTAGGGTTAAAAACCCTATCGTCAGATCTCCACCTAATGAACGACCCAAAATGACTACGGAATTACAACATTTTACAAGGAAATTTTACATCTATTCTTAGCTTTGGGGGCACTGCCCTCAATTCCTCATCTTGTGGAGGGGGGTGGGGCTTCCAAAGTTGTATCCCCCGGCCCCCCCCCCAATAGACCCCCCTACAATGAATATTTTATGGGCAGCATTGCTGCTCCATTATGAACTGGGGTCCAATGCGGTGATACCTTTGAATACAGAAGATAATTAGGCTCCACACACAACAATCTCCCACTTGGAGACTGATTATAACAACTCAATCACTACTTCATTTGTTGGACAATGACTCCACCTTGGACCTGGCTATTTCTAATATTCTTCATCATACATGAAGACCAATTGAAACTAGGCAAATTCTCAGTTTCTCCATGGTTACAACTTTTGTTAACATATCTGCAGGATTCTGGCTAGTGTGTATCTTTTCCAGCTTCAACTGCACATGTTCCAACACTGATCATATGAAATGGTACTTGAGTGTATATGTTTAGTCTTGGAATGAAATGCAGAGTTATTTGCAATATGTATGGCACTTTGGCTGTCACTGTATAGCTTGTCCAACTCTACTTCTTACCCAATTCATCTAGAAACCTTTGTAACCAAATCATTTCTTTACTAGCCTCTATAGCAAAAACTTACTATGCTTCTATTGTTGAGAATGCAACAACACTTTGTAGTTTTGAGACCCAATTGACAGGTGTTCCATCTACAGTAAACACATACCCTGTTGTGCTTCTCATGTTATCTCTATCACCCACCATATCTGCATCAGCATATCCCTGTAGAGAAATGTTTGAACTGCCAAAGAATAATGCTTGATTTGTGGTGCCTCTCAAATACCTGAGAATCCACTTCACCACCCTCCAATGTTCTTTTCCTGGATTGTTCGTGTACCTAATTACAACTCCCACTGCATGTGCAATATTAGGCCTTGTGTAGACCATTGCATACATTAAGCTTCCAACTGCTGATTCATATGGAACTTTAGACATATGAGCCATTTCCTCCCGAGTCTTGGGACACTCCTCCTTACTTAATTTGAAATGGCTAGCCAAAAGTATATTAACTGGTTTTGCATTCTACATTTTAAACCTTTTCAACACCTTTTCTATCTACTCATTTTGAGACAATGTTAATTTGAGATTATTCTTGTCTCTAGTTATTCTCACACCAAGGATTAGTTTTGCAGCACCCAAATCCTTCATTGCAAATGAGTCTGCCAATTTTATTTTGAGCACATTTATTTCCTGCATGTTAGAACCTACAACAAGCATGTCATCTACATATAATAACAATATAATATAGCTGCCATCATTTTTCCTTTTGAGATAAACACAATGATCTGAGTGACATCTAGTATAACCTTGTTCAGACATAAACCTATCAAATTTTAGATACCACTGCCTTGGAGCCTGTTTTAAGCCATACAAGCTCTTCTTCAACTTGAACACTAGTTTGCCCTTCCCTTTTACCTCATATCCTTGTGGCTGCAGCATATATATCTTTTCCTCCAAATCCCCATGGAGAAATGTTGTCTTTACATCTAACTGATCAAGATGCAAATCTTCATTTGCTACTAAACTTAAAATAGTTTTGATTGAAGTCATTTTAACAACAGGAGAAAATATCTCATCAAAGTCTATACCCTTTTTCTGTGAAAATCCTTTCACCACAAGTCTAGCTTTATACCTTTTTATACCTCCATCTTCTTCCTTCAACTTGTAAACCCATTTATTCTGCAATGTTGTTTTACCTACAAGCAACCTGACTAAGTCCCAAGTCTGGTTATGTGCTAAGGAGTCCATCTCTTCTTTCATGGCTTGTTCCCACTTCTTCCTAGTTTCTACCTGCACTACTTCTTCATAACATTCTGGTTCACCAGAATCAGTCAACAATACATAATATAGTGAAGGAGAGTATCGTTCGGGGGGTCTACTTATCTTGGTAGATCTTCTAACACCACTTTTAGGTGTTTGAGGTGCTTGGTGCTATTGTGGTTGTTGATCATTATGATTTTCAGGCACCATCACTTTTCTTGCGATCTCGTCAAGCACTATGTATTCTCTATTTTCTTTTCCCTATTTCTTTTCCTGCAGTTGATTCTTATACAAAACCTTTTCATTGAATATGAAATCTTTTCTCCTAATGATTTTTTGTTTTTAATAATCATAAAAGTGATAACCAAAATCATTTACACCATATCCAATAAAGGTATATTTCTTTGATTTTGCCTCAAGATTTGTTCTATTTTCTTTATTAATGTGGACAAAGGCTTCACAACCAAAAGTATTTAAAAAAGAGTAGTTTACCTTTTTACCTATCCATTCCTCCTCTGGAATACCACCATCCAAGGAACTTAAAGGCCCTCTGTTTATTATATAAACAACAATATCTACAACATCTACCCAAAATTGTAAAGGAAATCCCACATGCAATCTCATGCACCTTGCACGCTCCATGATTGTCCTATTCATCCTTTCTGACACACCATTTTGTTATGGTGTTCTTGGAACTGTCTTCTCTCTATGAATTCAATTCTCTGAATAGTACCTACCAAAATATTTGCTGCAATATTCACCTTCATTGTCTGATCTGAGTCACTTCAACCTTTTTCCCGTCTCATTTTCAACCAAAGATTTCCATTTCTTGAAAGTATAAAATACATCAGATTTATTTCGAATACAATAAATCCAAGTTCTTTTGGTTGCATCATCAATAAAAGTAACATAATAATGAGAACCACAAAGAGATGATACCTGAGCAGGTCCCCATACATCTGTATGCACAAGCTTTAATTTTTCACTCTTCTTTTCTTTCCCAACTGTAAGGAATCTGACTCTCTTCAGTTTCCATAAACAAAATTCTCACAGAATTGTAAATCAACATGCTTCAAACCTGGAAAAAAAATTCTTGAGTGAAGAATCTGTATCCCCTTCTCACTCATATGCCTAAGCCTATGATGCCATAATGCCATATCTTCTCCTCTAAAGGTTAAAGCATTAACATAATTAGAAATACCATTGCATAAATACAAGGTACCAACCTTTCCTCCTTTCGATATTACCAGGGATCCTTTAGTGACCTTCCAGGTTTTATTTGTGAAAGTAGTTACACAAGCTTCACCTCCCAACTGCCCTGTTGAAATCATATTTTTCTTCAGATATGGAACATGCCTTACCTCCTTCAATAGCCATTGATTTCCATTTCATTGTTTTATGAAAACTGTACCCATTCAAATGAGGCCCTTGATTGAATTTTCTTCCCCTAGTCTATACAGTCAAAGCATTACCTGATGTCTCACCGAAGCTTTTCTGTTGCATTTCCTTGCTAAGGATTGCACCGACAACATCGTCGAACTTTAAACTAGTAGATATAGAGACATAGTTACTAATAGCCATAACTAAATCATTCCAACTTTCTTGCAATGAGCATAGAAATAACAGAGCCCTAACGTCATCATCAAAAGTTACCCCTACAAAAATTAACTGACTGGTAACTATATTAAACTCATTTAAATGATCAGCAACAGATCCACCTTCTTACATCTTCATATTAAATAAACGCTTCACAAGAAATACCTTATTTGAGTCCTAGGGTTTTTCATATAGTTTGGCCAATGTTGACATTAAACCATCTATTTTCGTTTCCTTTGAAATATTAAGTGTTACTGACCCACTAGGCATAATCGTATGGTTCCAAGTGCTTTTCTGTCGAGAATATCCCATTATGTGTCTATCATACTCGTCGAATTCTTTGTCTTTCCGCTCAATGGTTACTATAGATCTCTCTGGTACAAATAATCTTCCATCTGCATCTTCCACAACTGGTAGTTTTGGCCATTAAATTTTTCGACCCTAAACCTACCATCTTCCACCATTGCTTCCACTCGAACCAAGAACCCTTCTCCTGCGAGTTTATCAGCCAAATATACCTTCGACTCTGATACCAGTTGTTAAAAATTATATATTACAGAGTAATGGAACACATAAAATATTGCAGAAATATAAGCACAAAAAATATATAAAATAAGAGAGACATAGATATATGTGGTTCACCCAGTTTGGGCTATGTCCAAGGAGAAACAACCAATCATTATTTTTATATTATCCAGCAAACTGAAGAGATACAACATACAATAGATCTACTGTAATTCCCTCTTCACTCTCAATCTCCTCGCTCTTCCTCACTCAGGATTATTATATATATTATATATATATATAATATATATATATATTATAGATGGCAATACCAATTCCCTCATTATAGTGGGGTTGCCTTCTAGGGAAAAAAACCCTAAATTAACATACTTCTACCTCAGATCTCTCCTAATAACACCAGATTGATACTAAATTACAACATTTACAAGGCAATTTACATCTATTATTAGCTTCGGGCACTGCCCCGATTCCCCCCACTACGGGGTGGGGGGGGGGGGCTGCCAAGGTCACAACTGCTCCCCCTTGGACCCCCCCTACTGTGAATATTTTATGGGAGGTGTTGCCACCCCATTACGAACTAATGTTCAATGCAACGATACCTTTGAATACAAAAGATAATTAGGCTCCACACCCAACAATTGCCTTCACATAGACCTAACCAGGGGCTATGGGGCTTCTGCACTCCTGGAGTAGCATTTTGCACTATTTCCCTAAGGTACCCCTGTCATCTTACTTATATTCCTACACCATTTAGTTATCTTTGCGTAAATGGATGACTTATGTTATATTTATTTATACAGCACATTCATATAAGTTCACACAACAAATACATAGTAAAATTGTAATTCACCAAAGTGTTAACCAACAATGTATCTTTCTTTAATTCACCATCTAATGGAGACTAATTGGTGTCTGGTACATGTTGTGGTGCTTGTTGTTGTTTCATATTTTCCAATATTATTTCAATCACCGAGTCCTCATCTGATGTATCAATACTTGTAACCTTTTTTGCTTCATCCTCCTTGGACACTACCCATTTTTCTGGTACTGGTTTAATGTTTGTGTTTGATTGTCGACCATCAAAGGCTCATCATCTGATGTGTAAGTGTCATTAGAGCTTTGTGCTTCTGCCTCCATAGTCTCTGCGTGGGTCTTAACATAAATATCCTGCAATGTTATTTTCTTCTTTTTATACCAGAGTTTCATGAATTTATTCTACACATTAATATTGACAGTACCCACAGATTCCATCCAAATATATCCCAAAACAACATCCATGTTGTCCATATATGAAATATAAAAATCACAATGCAAGCCATACTTATCCATAGAAAGCTTCAAATCCTTATAATCTTGAACATCCTCATCATCAACCTGTGTGTTTTCAATGTGTTTTGCTGGAACTTGTAATTTTTCTGCCAAACTAATATTGATAAAATTATGCTTGCAGCTAGGATTTATAGACACAATGATCTTCTCCTTCTGAATACATCCTTGAACCTACAATAAGGAGATACCAGCAGAAAATAACCCTTTAGGTTTCTTTGTTTCCTTCTTTCCTGTGAAATCTTTGCTGGGTTGTGTGCCTGTTTGTCTGAGCTTAATAAGAGGACCCAAAAAATTAGATTTAGGTTCAAAGTGGTCACAAATGGATTTTGCAAACATCTACTAAATAATTGTCCTTGGATAGAATTTTTTATGACACTGCCACCATTGCCATCTTTCTTGATCTAAGTAAAAGGCTGCCACACTTAGTTTAATTTCATCATCTACGGTGTTTTCCAGAGTGAAATATTGTTCCAATTGTGCTAACCATATTGCCAGATTAGAGCCATCAAATTTGTACATCTTCATCGAATTCCAATCTAGCCACTGGAATTGCAGATTCACACTACAACTGTCCCACCTTCACAAAAAATTCTGAAAAAGAAAGAGCTGATTTTAAATCCGCGATATCTCCCTCATCCGGACTCCGATTCGACTGATTTTTATTATTTAAATTTGGTATTTTTTGGCAAAGAACCTAGATCTATAATTATATTCTACAAATGTTTCCCCAAAACGTACAAATTTGATTTTCAAACTCATTGCCCCGAAAAATGTCTACAACATAGCGGATTTTTAAATCAGCGATAACTCCATCTAGACTCCAATTCTGTCGATTTTTTTTTTCCAAAATGGGTATGCTTTCACCACCAACCCAGATATACAATTATATTATGTAGATTTTGCACCAGAACCTACAAATCTAATCTGCAAACTCAACGCCCCGAAAAATGTCTGCAACATAGCTGATTTTTAAATCAGCGATATCTCCCTTATCCGTACTCTAATTCGGTTGATTTTTTTTTTTTTAATTGGGTATTTTTTTCACCAGAAAATCAGGTCTACTTTTATATTCTATAGAATTTGCAGCAAAATGTACAGATCATATCTGTAAAGTCGCCACCCCAAAAATTCCCTTCAAAAATAAAAAATAAAAATTCTTCGCTTTGCCCAAGAAAGTGCTATGATACCACTTGTTATAGATCTGATCTGAAAATATATGATAATAAAAATAGACCCAAGAAATAACAAGATAGAAATAGATGATACAAGTATGACACAAGTGTTGTCCTTGATGGCAACTCTCTTAGATGGAAGATCATAGTATAGCACGTAAACAATAAGAATGAAGAAAGTAAGGTATACACAAGTTCAATATAGACTAAGCCGTGTGTACATGCGGGTTCACAGACCAAAAGGTGTGTATGGTGTACACACACACATTCATGGAAGGAAAGGTGCATACATGTTAGAAAGCTAAGTTTTGGTCCGTGGTATTCGGTCCATGGTATTTCAGTATTGGTCCATGGTATTTGGTTCGTGGTATTGACCCCAAGTATTGGGTCCAAGGTATTCGTCCTACGTGGTTTTGGACCATGGTATTGAGAGAGGCCTAAACCTATATACAAAGAAGAAGATCATTAGGCCAAAGTGAAAGTGAGCAAGTGATGAATATTTGATGAAGTGTGAGATCTAGTATGTTGGTTATGGGTTTGTGATGCTTTACTTGATCTGAACTAAGGATGCACCTATGCGGTTGATGAAGGTTGATGGGTCGGGATCATGAAGACTAAAATTCATTATCATTATATGGTATGACCATGAATAGATCTTAATACTGACACATGTCTTATCCTTTATATCTTATGTTCTGGGTATATCTGAAGATGAAAATTGCAGTGAAGGTATAAGTAATTATTTTCAGATCTATATGCGGGTCCCCTTTGGTGAAAGAGCATATACACACTGGTTCAACATAGCCAAGTAGTGTATACATTATGAGATTTGATATTTTAGGTTTCTCTTGGTTCTAGTGGTTGTTGCAGAGTTCTAGGTTCTGCTCTGTGTTCAGGGGACTGTGTTTTGATGACAGGGCTTCAGTGATTTAGTTTTGGTTGGTGAAAAGGAGATTGGTTGATGCAGATATATTTGATGTTTGATTGATGTTGTTGATGGATCTAGTCGAAAAATTTATGAAACGTGGTACCTAGAAGAAAAGAGAAGGTCATAGCCTTCTGTAGGCTGGTGCCTACATACTAGTAAATATATATTAGCTAGTACAATAGCTAGGGGGTTGTAGCTCTCTTCTAGTAGAAGCTGGAGAATGAGAGAATTTTGTAGCCTTCTGCAGGTGGGTGCCTGCGTACTGGTATGAGTCTGTGCTAGTAAAATATTGTAAACAGGTTTTTCTTATCTTAAAGAAAACAATAGTAGGTGGTTTTTCCCTCACATTGGGTTTCCACCTTATATCATGGTGTTCATGTGTGCTTCTTATGTGTGATGATCTATTTTATTTTACTGCACCTGTTTACTATTTATATGGTTAACAATGTTTTAATGCACTCATTAAAGATCAACATATGATGAATTAACTGAATAATAAGTTTGCTGGATATACGCTAGTTGCATTAAACACAATTGCATATACATGCGGGTTGCCTTCACTGAAGTAGCATATATGAATATGATAATGGAAATGAAAAAGTTATTGATTTGCTGATACTGATTCACCCCTCACCCCTCTCAACATTATTTCCAACAATTGGTATCAGAGTAGGTCCTTCAGAAGAAGCTTGATCGCTTGAAGGAAGATCCATCAGGACGAGTAATCAAGAAAGAGAGGGATCCATCAGACCACCAATATTCGATGGGAGCAATTTTGTTTACTAGAAGATAAGAACCACAACCTATCTACAATCACTTGAAACAGATATTTGGGGAATCATGGAAGGAGGATATACATTTCCATCAACAATTCCTACAGACACGACAGATAGAAAGCAATATCAACTCAATGCCAAAGTTGTTACTATCTTATTGGCAAGTTTGTCAAAATCAGAGGTTGTCAAGGTCATGCAGCTCAAATTAGCCAAATAAATATGGGACAATATCATTCTAAGCTATGAAGGAGACACTCAGGTAAAATGTGCTAAGCTTCAAACTCTCATAATTCAGTATGAAACTCTTAAGATGCATAGTGGTGAAAGCATAGCTAATTACTCCCTACATATAGATGAAATTGTCAATTGCATGAAGAGTCTGGGTGAACAAATTAAGGAAGTTGTATTAGTTGAGAAAGTTTTGAGATCCTTGTCTGCTAAATTTGAAACCAAAGTGTCTGCCATAGAAGAAAAACATGATGTACAGAGTATCACTGTGACGAAGCTTCACAGAACCTTAACTGCTTTTGAAATGAGAAAAGGAGGACCATCAAAAAGGAGAGAAGCCGCTTTTAAAGTATCAACAAAGGGAAAAGAAAACCTCAATGAATCAGGATACATTTCAGAAGAAGAATATGAGGAAAATTTTGTCAATAATCTTCAATGGGTATCTGGAAGGTTCAATGGTAAGCTACCTTTCAAATGTTTTTCTTGTGGAAGAGGTGGTCATTACGCTGCTAGATGCCCTCATAACAAAGGAAAGATGTTTGAAGAAGGTAATAGAAGTTATTATAATCATAATAATAGTAATGAATCATCTAATAGTGATGAAGATAATTAAGAAATTAAAATTCTCATGGAATATGAAAATAATGACATAGAAAAATAAGTTACCAAATTGAATGATCAGTTAGAGACAGTAACCCGAGTAAGGGAGCAGTTGCACGATGTAGTAGAAAATCAGAGCATAACTATAGAGAGAGTTGAAGCTAAGATCCTCTCTCTAAAAGAATATATTGAAGAATCAAAGAAGCAAAATGAAGAATCTCTTGAAGAACAAGAACATGAAGTGCTCAAATTAAGGCAACAAGTGGAAGAAGGAAGCAAAGCTGAAGAAAACATAAAAAAGCAATATCTGGAAAAATAAGAAAAACATCAGGTTGAGGGAAATATCTTAAAAGGTAAATTAGAAGAAAAGGATAAACTATTACTATTTCATGACAATACTAAGATTTTTGATGATTTTCTTAGTAGTGAAAGATCCCCTACTATCAAAACTGGTCTTGGTTTTTATGAAACTGTTGAAGGTGAGTCTACCTCACAGGGTGAGGGAAGGAATTCTAATGCAAAATCTGAAATGATCAACAAGGAGATAAGTGGTGAACCCTAGCAACAACCAAGGAAAGAAATTCCTCAAAGAAGATATTTTGCTCCTAACTGTGGAAGTGATAAATGGTTATTTCCTTCGATGAGTAATGTTGAATGTTATGAATGTCATAATCTTAGACATGATGCAGCTAGATGTAGAAGAAGAATGGTTCAAGACCATCACACAGAAAGATCATCACGTTCCAGGTACTTTAAGGGATATTCTTTTGCTTGCAATATGTTTGGTCACAAATCTATTGATTACAATAAAAGGAATATGAAACATGTTAGATGTTATAAATGTAACTAGTTTGGACATAAAGTAAAGGAATGCAAGAGAAAAATTTGGACACCAAAGCAAAAGGAGCATACGTCATCTCAATCACAGGTATTGAAGAAGACAAAATTAGTGTCACAAAGATGTGGCATAACTCAATTAGTAGACATAATAGATCCAAGGAAAGCTGAAAGTGTAAACCTTCAGTATTCCGATTTTCTTATGCAGATATTATGGAGTGAAGTCATGTATATACATGAGTTAGAGGCTGCATAGTCGCGTATATGGAGCTCTGAAGAAAAAGTAGTAGAACATATTCAGGAAAAGAAGTTTGATATGGTTCAGTCATGGTATATGTTGGTTGGCACAAGTTCAGGGGGAGCATATGCTTTGAATAATGCATTGTTGGCTATAAGTGTTTGGTGATGATGCTTATGATACATCTTGCTACTTATTATTGGTTGGCCAAGAGAATGATATTGCAGGTTACAGTTCTGGTTGCTGGTGACAGATGCTTATGGTGCAGATCATATATGGTGTACAATAGTTGCTGATGACTATCATGGTCTTGTTTAGATTGTTGGTCATTGTTATAAAAGGTCATGTATATCATTTGATGTAAAGCTCATGAAAATACCCAATCTGTAACCCTACTATGCATGCGAAGAATGATGAAATAATGTCTATTTCATTCATGTATGAACATTTGGTATATCCCCACTTGGTTGGGTGAGTCAAAATGGTGTATCCCCACTTGGTTTGGAGATTGATGTATGTATGAGTCATTGGTGATAGGAAAGTCATATTCACTTAATTGAGTTGTAGAGTCATGTTATTCTTTTGAAAAATATTTTGGTAGACACAGCATGGACTCAAGGGGAGCATGAACGGATTGATACATCTTAGCAAGTACAAAGGGGGAGCTCAATCAGAGATTTCAGCATGTACTTAGGGGCAGTATGGACAATAGAATGCATATCAAGGGAGAGAATATCTTGGTTCGCCCTTTTCCCTGGATGTTAAAGAAGGAGAGTGACTTGGTGTAGTTGTTGCCATCAAGTCTAAAGGGGGAGATTGTTGGCATTATGATATAGGTATGACACAAGCGTTTTCCTTGATGGCAACTCTCTCAAATGGAAGATCATAGTATAGTAGGTAAACAACAAGAATGAAGAAAGTAAGGTATACATAGGTTCACTATAAACCAAGCTACGTGTACACGTGGGTTCATAGACCAAAAGGCACGTATAGCGTACGCACACACTTTCACGGAAGGAAAGGCATGTACATGTTGGAAAACTAAGTTTTGGTCTATGGTATTTGGTCCATGGTATTCGGTATTGGTCTATGGTATTTGCTTTGTGGTATTGACCCTAGGTATTGGGTCCAAGGTATGCGTCCTACGTGGTTTTGGACCATGGTATTGAGAGAGGCCTAAACCTATGTAAGGAGAAGAAGATCATTAGGCCAAAGTGAAAGTGAGCAAATGATGAATAGCTGATGAAGTGTGAGATCTAGTATGCTGGTTATGGGTTTGTAATGCTTTGCTTGATCTGAACCAAGGATACACCTATGCGGTTAATGAAGGTTGATGGACCGGGATCATGAAGACTAAAATGCATTATCATTATATGGTATGATCCTCTATATCTTATGTTCTGGGTATATCTGAAGTTGAAAATTGCAGCGAAGGTATAAGTAATTATTTTTAGATCTATACGCGGGTTCCCTTTGGTGAAAGAGAATATACATGTTGGTTCGACACAGCCAAGTAGCATATACATTATGAGATTTGATATTTGAGGTTGTTATTGGTTCTAGTGGTTGTTGTATAGTTCTGGGTTCTTATCTATGTTCTGGTGACTGTGTTTTGATGATAGGGTTTCAATGATTTAGTTTTGGTTGGTGCAGAGGAGATTGGTTGATGCAAATATATTTGATGTTGTTGATGGATCCAGTTTGAAAATTTATGAAACATGGTCCTTGGAAGAAAAGTGAAAGTCGTAGCCTTCTGTAGGCCGACACCTATGTACTAGTAAATATATATTAGCTAGTACAAGAGCTAGGGGTTGTAGCTCCCTTCTAGTAGAAGTTGGAGAATGACAGAAGGTTGTAGCCTTCTGTAGGTGGGTGCCTATGCATTGGTATGAGTCAGCACTAGTACAAGATTGTGAATAGGTTTTTCTTATCTTAAAGAAAATAACAGCAGGTTGTTTTTGTCCTGCATTGGGTTTCCACCTTATATCATGGTGTTCATGTGTTCTTCTTATGTGTGATGATCTATTCTGTTTTACTGCACCCGTTTACCTTTTATATGGTTAATAATGTTTTGATGCACTCATTAAAGATCAACATATGATCAATTAACTTAATCATAATTTTGATGGATATACGCTAGTTGCATTAAACACAGTTGCGTATACACGTGAGTTGCCTTCGCTAAAGTAGCGTATATGACTCTGATAATGGAAATGAAAAGGTTATTGATTTTCTAATATAGATTCACCCCCCCCCCCCCCCCCCCCCTCAGCATTATTTCCAACAATGTACAGATGAGATTTGTAAAGTCGCCGCCCCAAAAAGTCCCTACAAAAATTAAAAAAAAATTCTTTGCTTTGCCCAAGAAAGTGCTCTGCTATCACTTGTTATAGATCTGATCTGAAAATATATGATAATAGAAATAAACCCAAGAAATAACAAGATATAAATATATAGAAATTCTTATTTATTGATATGAAACCCTTGAGGTAGGGAAACACCATACAATCACTCCTTAAGGAAGAAGAAAACTCCACAAGCCATATGCCTGTTCATACAATAATCCTTGACATCCCTAAATCGGGAGTCTCTAGCCTCTATATAGGTCTCATACATATAATACAATGGGTCATTACCATGGTTCCCTCAATACCATCTATCTAATACCATGAGCTTATTACATTATTACTAACTACTTGTGGTCCCTTACATGATATGGGTTAACCACCTTATTTATTACTATGGCCCATCCCATTATTACATTATTCCCTTGGATACCTCCCTCTGTACCCCATATTCCACCCTAGGTATACTACACATACCCAATAATACATAAAACAGGAAAAGGTACACAAAATATGACAACAATTCTCTTTATTGATGTTTCCCACGGTTACAGAATCGACCTACCCTACGCACTTAGTTGCGGACTACTAGGCTTCTGTGCACTCAACTATAGAGCCTTCTCCTACTCTATGACCAAAATTCACACTTTACCCTTCAACTAAATCTCTTAGACTCATCATGCTTCCGTCCTATTCATTTCTTCCCAATATTCTACACTTAGAGCCTCGCTCTATTTATACAATCCCATGGTCCGCGAACCATGGGTAGGTTTTGTCAAGCTGACATTACATTACAAAAATAAGGGCAGACAAAATGATCTGGATTTAAACAGGAACACAATAGATTACAGAGATAACCATAAATAGAGAGATGCGATAACCATAAACAAAGAGATGCAGTGGAAATAATACTTCATTTCATTAATGGAAAATACCGAAATATGCTTACAACCAAAAATGGAAATAAACCAGCTAGGGCGATGGTAGCTTATCTCTGAGAGGAGATGTGGTCGCTACATGCCTCTAAACTGTTCCGAAAATTGTGTTACAATGAGGCTCGAAGGCCTATTTATTGTTGAGAAACAATGGAAAACCCTTCACATTCCAAAACCTAACCCTAGGAGATGAAACGCCAAACTGTGGGCCCCGTTTGGGGGTAAGTTGGTACATCAACTTCTCGGGGTCGTAACTTTAGCATATGATGTCCGTTTGACGCGTACAATAGCTCATTAGAAAGATCTATTCGAGCACTATCATTGTTGGAACAGCCAACATCAGTCCATACTATGGACCCATGTTGCCCCCATATTCCCCAAAAAATGTCGTTTAGGGCCTCAAAATGGCTCCGGAAGTTCAGGACCCGAAAAACTGCTAAAAATAGTAAGTTGTGCTACAATTAAGGAAACTGAAAATGCTGAAAGAGATAGTTCCGGGGGTCTAAATGGGATAGGTGGGTGGCCACCAACATCCACCTGGATCACAAACCTGTGACTCTATTATGACTTCGCGCTCTGCGCCCACAAATTGCGGAGCCTTTACAATGGACTTGGTCAAAACTTGGGGTTTAAGCCCCAAAACATGCCTTGGGGGGGATTCCATGCCAAACAGGCCCATAACACAAACATCGTGACTTGCCCTAGAGTCACTCTGCTGGTGCGGAGATCTTCGTGCAGAGTCCCTCCAACTCTATTTGAATTGTTGCAAGGTCGACAACGCATTGAGTGGCTATCTGCTGAATCTCCTAGACCCGTTGTTCTAAGACCGTGGTGTCACAACTACTTCCCTGGACCTATTCTTGCATCCCCTGCATTTGTTTATAGTCCTATGCCTTTGCCCAGCTACATGGAGTGCAAAGACCATGCTTCTGTTGGCTAGTAAGATAGCCGGACGACTCGTGTAGGGCTTCAATCGGCTGCCATTCACTTTTCCTGGGAAAGGTTCTCCATTTAGCTTTACCAGCTGTACAAAACCTCCATTGGTGACATCCTTAACAATGTATGGTCCCAAGAAATGCATTCTAAACTTTCCTGGGAATTTATCTAACTTAATGTCCTACAGTCACACTAAATCATTTACCTTGAAGGTGTTTAACTTAATATGGCGATCGTGCCAGGAATTCTCGCACTGCTTCTGTACCTGCTGATGGAAACCAGCCAGGAACCACTCCTCTTCCAGTTCTTCCAACTATGTGAGCCTCTCTTCCAGGACTCTGCGGTCCATCATACCTGTGAGTGCTACGATGCGCAGACTAGGCATAATATACTCCATTGGCATGACAACTTCCACACCATAGATCAACCAGAATGGTGTCTGTCCCATCAATTTCTTGCACATTGTCCTATAAGCCCATAATACTGTAGGAATGCACAAGTCCCAATCACTCCACTGTGCATTGCAGACTTTGGTTATCGCAGTCTCTAGTATTTTGTTGAATGCTCGTATTGTCCCATTGGCTTGTGGGTGATAAAGTGTGATTTTCTGATGATACACCTGAAACTTGTCTGTTAGCGCACTGATTGTTTCATTCAGGAAATGTGTACCATGATCATTCAATAAGGTTTTCAAGCATCCAAATTGAGTCAATACGTGTTTGAAAAAAATGCCTCAGTCGTGGAAGCCATGCAGTCTTTAACCGACTGTGCTTCTGCCCAACGAGTCAGTTACTCTATTGCGGTGATAATGTATCTTGTTCTGGTCTTTCCTTGAGGTTCGATATGTCCTATAAAGTTAATTGCCCAATTTTCCAGGGGCTGTAGCATCATTTTTAGATTCGAAGGCATCTTGTCACTCTGCGATGGTTTACCTGTTCTTTGACATATATCATAGGCCTTACTTTGTGCTTTTGAATCCTAATGAAGGGTTGGCCACAACAATCCTACATGAAGAATCTTTTGCATGGTCACTCGCCCTACATAGTGTCCTCTTGCAGTGCCCCCATGCACTTCCATGAGGATCTGAATTTGTTCAAATTCAGGTACATACCTTCACAATATCTCGTCATTTCCCATCTTATATAGGTGCCTCGCAATGATAGAAAAATCAGCCATGCGCACCACCAATTCCTTCTTCTGCTAGAAGGAGTATTCTTTCGGCACAGTCCCCATTGCTAGAAAGTGAATTATATCTTCAAAGTGTCCATCTGCTACACACATAACAAAGAGTTGTGCGTCAAGTAATCCTTCCTCCAAACTAATAGGTTCCTCTCCCGTCTCAATTCATGACAAGTGATCTGGTCCTGCATTCAGGCATCTAGGCTTCACAATGACCTCAAAATCATATTCTTGGAACAATAAGAGCCACTTGCATATGTGCCCCCACAACACAAGCTTATTGACCAAGTATTTTCATGAGGAATGGTCTGTATACATCTTGAAGTTTCCCCTAGAAAATAGTGTCAATATTTTTGGAGCACGTACACCATAGCTAACCCTTCACATTCAATTGTGGAATAGTTATTTTCTACTTTAGTCAGCCTACGACTTGCAAATGTGATAGGGTGATCCAAGCCCTCTCTGCCCTCCTATGTTAGTACCGCTCTCATTGCTATCGACATGGACATGAAACTCCATATCCCATTTTGGGAAGACCAGGATCAACGTGGAGGCCAATTTTTATTTTAGAACATCCAGGCTCTTCATGCAATCGTCATTCCAATAGAACGTGACTTCCTTTTTCAATAGTTTCTCCATTGGCATGGGTGATCTGGGCATAGCTTTTGATGAACTTCCTATAGTACCTCGTATGTTCCAGGGTAGTGCGCAACTATTTGACACTTTGCGGTGCTTCCAAATTCAGAATTGTTGCAATCTTCATGGGGTCTACCATGTCCTAACAGGTTTCCAAAGGGAACGAGAAATGTACACTTCTTGAGGTTCAACATGATTTGGTGTTGTCGGCAAGTATCCAGCATCAAGCGTAAGCTCGTTACATAGTGCTTAACCAATTGAAGTACATTCCAATCATCTAGATAGATCTCCAGGAATTTGTGGATATATTCTTTGAATGCTGCAACAACTATGCATGAAAAGATGGCCGCACGTTTGTCAACCCAAACGGAATAACTGTGTATTGAAAGCATTCCCACTCGGTCATGAAGGTGGTATTGCTCCTGTCTTCTAGTGCGATTTTGATCTTGTGGTACCCTGAGAACCCATCAGTAAAAGAATATGCTTCTTGCCCGCCGACATTTTCCAATACTTCATCTATGAATAGAGTTGGGAATGGGTCGTGCACACATGCATCATTCAATTTCCTGAGGTCCACGCATATTCTTATCTCACCCTTCTAATTCTTTTCCAGTATTACCATAGGGTTTACCCAATCGGATTCATCCATTGGCTCAATGATTCCAGCTGTGAGCATTTTGTGTAGTTCTACATGGACCTTTTCCTTGTACTTCAGATTCAAGTGGTAAGGTCTCTGCTTAACTGGCTTCACGTTGGGTTTTAAGGTGATCTTCATCATCCCTAAATTTCCAACAATTCCCTTGAAGTTTGTGATGTTGGTCAGGAATAAGACCTGGTACTCTTGAAGTAAATTAGCGACCTTATCCACCATCGCGCCATCCCAGTAATCGTCGAGCATTGCATACTTAGGTTTGGCCTTCGTTTACCGATGCGGTTATGTCAGGGTCTTCAATCAATGGCCCTCGAACCTTGCGATAACCTTAAGTTTATGGAATATTATTTTTTCGTGGATCTTCGTAATCATCTTCAGTATTCACGTTGTAACATTCCAATATGCAGCTTAGTTGATTCACCCATTCAAGTTGAATCACTTATATTTTCTCCTATGGCATTTTAAAGATGACTGCTTTTACTACTTTTAGCACATCATCAACAATATCCCACCAATGATCCTCAAATGTGAAGGTTAATAGGAATCCTTCACGTAAGGTATCCCATTCACTCGTTCCATGGTGGAGCTTCGTCTCTATATACTAGTTCATGGGTATAATATCCAGGGTATAACAGAATAGGTGCGCCCACTCAGGTTGTTGTTCTTCCCCATAAACCTTTGTCCATTTGATGAGGTGCACACGTGGATCATCCTGTCTGTCATACTTGTCTTTTAATCACATCCAAGGCTTCCCAAACTGCATGCGCATCATCCTCTTGCATTCGCTCCAGTCCCTGAAGCTCCCTTGGTGTGTACCCCACCACCTCATGGGCGTATTGCGTAGTACCCGTTTGGAAGCTTCGAAACATTTTTGTTCCGACACCTTGCTTTCAAATCTGTTTAGGAAATCATCTACCTCACTTAACCCATAATATGTAGGCAGATCCCTTACCTCTATTGGTACGCAGTGCAATGATCTCGTCATCATTTTACAGTTCAACGTTAGAATATGAGGTGTAGGAGATTTCACACTCCCATGAGATTCGTCCATCCATAGTTGGATTCACCTAGCCTTTTTCTTGTATATTTATCTTGTAGATGTAGTCCAAATCATCATCACTGTCGTAGTTAGGTACTGGCTCCGTTTAGCATTATCCTTCTGCAGGGTCCAAAGGTACAACTACGTGTAGAGACTTTTTCTCAAAAATCATCTTGCACGTCTTTAGATTTATCACCCCATTCATGTCAATGGCCTAATCTATTCCTAATAGCACAGGGTAGAGATTGTTGTCATCAACAATCTCTATCACTTCAAAGTCTGCTATCGCGCTTGCTGCTTCGATGTTCGCTATGATTCCCTGCAATCTTTCCATAAGTAGGATTATTGCTTGTTCACCATTCATAGTTGGATAGAAAACCATTGTTGCTTCGGAAGAATGTTCGCATCTGATCCTAGGTCCAGAGTCACTTGGTCCATCTCATATTCTCCAATCTGCGCAATCAATCTTATCTCCCTTCTCGTCCTTGTTGTGTGCTTTCTGGGCTTTTGGATTCTGCAAGGTTCTCCCGGCACGGTCCCAATGCATCTATTTATGAGTTCTCGCAGCCCCTTTACAACCTTGCTATCATGCATCAGCTTCATGCATGTTTCCAGGAATGTTGTGAGCATCGATGGGTCCATTTTTTACTCTGGTCTATCTTTGTTTTCTGAAGTAGAAGCATCAACAAAGGTTTCCTTAACGCACTCCAAATCAAACTCTGGTTCCTTTGTTGGAGCCTTGTGAACCCAAGTACTTTCTTCGGGCCGCTTGCCTTTGTCATCCCCTATCATAATTCCACTTCAGAGCACAATATTCACATTAGGTTCTTCCTCGCGCAACTCATACCTCATTATTTGCAGGTTCTGAGTTGGGGGAGGTTGGAGTGCTCCCTTGTCACGCAACCTTGCTATTAGAGTGGGACAATCCTCTGTCTCATGATAAAACAACATATAATACAAGCATGATGGATGCATTAGATTCATACAATCACCGACATAATGTCCTGGACCTCCACAATTGTAACATATCAGTTGTCTGTGACCTCTTCCAGGTCCTCCTCCACCTCGGCCTTGTCCATGCCCCTGAAATCCGATTCGCAACATCCCTGTGTTCTGGTCAAGGGGCCACATTTCAGCCTGAACTCTATAGGTAGGAGTCCGATCCATCATCAACTCATAACTTCTACAGGTGCGCTCATCATGTCCCACTGATCTACAAAAATTACAAAAAAATGCTATGAATTCTACATGTACTTATGTAATAAATGGCAGTTATCTGTAGCATGCTTTCCTCCTATATGAAAAATTGCGCACCATAATGCATGCATCATGTTCGGTCCTGCTTGTGCCTCTGGTCTCAATGGCATTGGTCCTCCTCCTACGAGGTAATTTGCAAACACCGAGAAATGGTCCTTATCATGTCCCTGACCCTTGCACTTTACACACCATACCTCGTTGCATGCTTCTGGGTGAGCTGTCCTGTCTTGTTCCAAACTTTGCATCTCCAGGCACAAGTTTTTCAACTGCATGTGAATTTGCTGAACTCCTAGGTTGGGATGCTGTATCGGGGTCTCGTGTAGTCTCATCATGACCTCTGAGGCCTTAGCTTGAGTTGTTAGCCTCTATTGTGACAAAACGGTTCTTAGATGCGGTGTTAACAATGCTACAAATCATTCATGGTGTTTTCCATCCATCAACGTCATGTTAGCTTCTCGAATTTTGCATTTCGGTCTTTGATCCAACTCCCAAGGGGTCTTGCTTGGTAGAATTGTGATTTTCTTGAACCCAATGATCGACTGCGCCTCTGACTTCGGCATGCTAAATTATTTGTTCAACGCAATTTGAATATCCACGATCCCCACATTCATATTGTCATTGGAATGCTTAATGTACTAGGTCAGCACGCGATCTTGTAGAGCATTGACCAATGCTTCTTTCTTTATATTATCATCCGTGAGTCCTTGTGCTTCCCATACATTTTTTATCACGAACCAAAACTGGTCCAGATCTTCTCTTCCTACTTCCTTGAATACTAACAACTTTATCGTGCTTTCCATATTGACTCGTGGTGGTGGCGGAGCTGGTATGGGTGAAGATTGGGGTGAAGACGGTGAAACCAGTGACAGTGTGGGTGGGGGTGGTATGCGCAGAATCCTATGCATTGTCAAATTTATCAAATTTCTTGGTGAGACCTTCGGGAGTTCTTCTTCACCCCCTCATGATGGTGAAATCAAGGGGCTAGTGTCTAGCTCCGCACTACCTTCGCTTCTATAGATTCCCCCACTTTGCATAGCCCCAAACATCAATTTATTTGCAGAAGCTTCTTTTCACATAGTAGCATTTTAATCCAAGTGTTCAAAGACTTAATGTACTTACCTCATGGTCCTTTGGGGAAGCGTCATTCTGGCTCGCTATAGCTGACCGAGGTGTATACAACGAACTCGGTGATGAACCCTCCTATAATTTGATTGAGCCGGTGGTCAAGAACATGCGTGATCTTATCCTCCAATGCTTCCAATTTGTGCACCAATTATGGAGTCCAAATAATAGGTCTGTCGAGCTTACACCTTCCTTGGCTATTTTCTAGCTTCATGATCCACTCGTATAGCTCAGTAGGGAAAGATGCAAAGAAAATTTCATGGATCTCTATGTATAGGTAGCATTCTAATCATTCTTCCTTTGATAGTCGCAGATTCCTGTTTCCCTACGCCATGAACTCGTGAATATTTCTATCCAACCAATATTCAACTCCTTTCTTTGTTGGATTCCAGTGATATGACATCAGACATCTCTTTGCAGATCCTGGTCCTTGCAACAGAACCATTTGTTGTCTTATAGGGGCCTAACCAAGGTTCAGAGTTAGTTAGCCTAGCAAATCCTTGTAATACTGGCCTTTTCGGCAACTGTCCATGGAGCGTGAGCTGAGGTTTCACCTGAAGTAGTATGGGGGGGGGGGTGCTAGAACCAAGTTTTTGCACCCCTGAGATGTCTGAGGGGTTGATTTGGTCCAACTCCTAGTCTTGTGTAGAGGTTGCTTCATGTGCTTCCCTGTTCGTCATGCCTTGATATACTTGGCTTCGCACAACCCTAACTAGGGGCTTTGGGGCTTCTACAGTACTGGAGCAATGTTCTGCACTATTTCCCTAAGGTACCCCTGTGATCTTACTTATCTTCATACACCAGTTAGTTATCTACGCGTAAATGGATGCCTTATGTTATATTTATTTATACTGCACATTTATATGAGTTCACGCAACAAATACATAGTAAACTTGTAACTCATACCCAATAATACATAAAATAGAAAAAGGTACACAAAAATATGATAAAACTTCTCTTTATTGATGTTTCCCATGGTTACAGACTTGACCTACACTGTGCACTCAACTACAAGGGTCTACACACTCAGTTGTAGACTACTAAGCCTCTGCGCACTCAGCTGCAGAGCCTTCTCCTACTCTACGACCCAAAGACACAATTTACCCTTTGACTCAATTTCTTAGACTCATCATGCTTATCTCCTATTCATTTCTTCCCTATCTTCTACACTTAGAGAATCGATCTATTTATAAAATCCCATGGTCCGTGGACCATGGGTAGGTTTGTCAAGCTGACATTACATTAAAAAAACAAGGGCAGACAACCCTGTGACTCTATTATGACTTCACACTCTGTGCCCACAAATTGCAGAGCCTTTACAATGGACTTGGTCAAAACTTGGGCTTTAAGCCCAAAAAAATGCCTTGGGGGGGATTCCATGCCCAACAAAATATGAAACTAAGATAAATTTATACCAATTATACAAAATTCAAGAAAAATAGTAAAAAAAAAGAAGAATAATTGTAATTATTTATTATGTTGTTTCTATACAATAATAAACACATATTATGTAAAATTGTGTATTTATAACAAAAATACAGACAACAAGATGCATGCTAAAATATTCAACTCGTGTCCAAAATGAAACCAAGTTAAAATATTCAACTCACATCCAAAATTGCACCAAACTACCTAGTCTAGTCCATGTTTTTTATAGGCCATTTTGTCACATCTGGTCAAAAGGCCTACAAGTTAGATCCATCAATCCATGAAAAAATGTTCATCATCTATATATAAAGCCCGAAGAACAACTCTCTTAAATCTCTGAGTTTTTGACCTTTACTACCTCTTTTTAGTGCTTTTAAGGCCCAACACACCTTGGTCCCTTATGGGTCTACTTTGAGTGGCAGGTTTTTCGGTTCTACACCTACTCTGATCAAAGTAGGTTTTCCTTTGTTGGGGGTGCATTGATCAAGAAAATTCAGGAAAAATAAGAGGAATACCGAAGTTCCTATTCTAGAAGCTTCCAAGAGTTCTTACAACCATTTACACTGGATAAGAACACTGAATCCTATATCCCCGACCTTGGACTTCTTACCTTTTTATCCCTTGAGATCATTCTCCCATCAAGACTGGATCTCAAGCCTAGATTGGTAAGTGGATAAGAATTCATAACTACCATCCTTAGTCATATATTCAATACCATCCACAAGTTAGAGGTTGGATTTTGGATATTAATCATACCCTTATGCTGCTTCTTTAATCATAAAAGGTACTTCGTTCCCATGGATTAGGGTGGCTTTGAGGTGTACATTGTGGCAAGGAAGGACAATTAAAATTGAGAGGTTCTCTACAATATCAACTTCCATTTTTTGCTATAATCTATCTTCCTTCCATTTTAATACAAAGAGTATATCATTTTCCTACATGTGTTATGTTGTGTTTATGTACATGTGTTTCATTCCTATGATTATTCATTGAATATAATGATTGGATAATGTTACATATATCTCGTAAATCTTTGGCTTGTGTTGGTTTTTTGTGAAACTTGTAATATAGTGATCAAAGCTACGGTTGGATCTCACAAGCCAAGAGGAGAGAAGAGCTTGTGATAGATCACAAGAAAGTCATCTTTCCATTCTCCAATTATTGTAGAAAATTTTTATAGTCTTTGATTTTTGTTGTTCCAGACCAAGCCATTAGGTATAGGGAAGATACTTTTGTCCATAGTTGTAGATTCCATATAAAAAATTAGCGACTTCAATAGGGAGTGGTTCATTCCCTTATTGTTTTTTTTTCACTTTTTCCCTTGTTACACCTCTTCATAAGAACTTCAATGTCTCACTCAACTTGAATTGACCCTAGGAAGACCCTTCACTGAGTTGCATTTAAAAATTCTCTTTCCCTAATTAGTGCGTCCCCTAGTCTATTGATAGAGCATTACAAAGCACACTAGCCTTCTCTGTACCCATGTTGTAGAGTGTTGGTGGCCTCCTTGCACTTGTGCTGACCCCTGTTTCATGCAAAAATCACCTTTTGATGCTCTTCTCTTTAATTGACTTTATTCCAATTGGTCTTCCTTGCGTCCTTGAGTGTGTTTATCCCTCTCAAAAGTCTTCATCTAGTTTGCCATTGGTTTTGAGTGCATTTGATAAGAATTTGTTTGGTTTGTACTTTCTTCTTATCAGAAGGTCATTAGCAAACTGATTTCTTGATAATTGGATTGCTTGAAATAATTGGTGTTTAGTCATTGTTCTTAAAAGTGGTTTTTATCAATGATTAGGTGAATATCTTAGTTTTCATCTCAAAATTACGTGTAATTGAAAGGAAAAATATTATGTATTACGCATTGTAGTTGGGGCTTTGTGAGTGAAAATTGTAGTTAGAAACAATTGCATTAGGGAAATTACTTAGCATATTTTTTGTTACATCTTGTATGCTACATATTATTTGTTCTCTTCCCTCCTATATATATATATTTTCATTGAGATGAAAATGTTCATTTTATCATGCTAGTTTGCATTTTAGGATATTCAGGTGAAAATCATGGTGAGCCTTGAAAATTGAAACTTCAATCAAGATAAAATTTAAAATTTACTGAATCAACCTAAGGAGAATTTGTAACATTAAAGAAAACATTTGGAGGTCTAGGCTAGAAACATGTTCCAACGTATTTAAATGCAAGAGCTGTTGTTTTTTCTAGCATTGTATTTCGGGGGTGATATCCCATTCCACGTATGTAAGTGTATTGGGTCATTCTCCACATACCTCTGGGTATATTGGATGTCACTCCATGCATGAAAATTATATGGGAGAACTCTCATCGTATGGTCACACATTAGATAACATTAACACGAACTGAACTTCCTCGTACCATTGACTATATTTTGGAAGTCCACCATGTGTTGCTACACTCAACATAGGTAACTGAGTCAGTCACCTTGTAAACTATGATACACCAAACACAACATTCGGGGATATTTCTTGCCTATAAATAGGTCCTTGGTTCACCAAGGTTGTATAATGCAATTCACAGTTGCTTGATAAACCTTTTTGCCTAATTTACCATCTTTGATTTCTTTTTTTGTGTTAATTGTTAAAATTTATTAATCCACCATGGAGGAACAAAACCATTTACCCCATAGTTCACGTAGAATGAAAAATAAGCCTCCTCTTCCTCTAGAGGAAACTCTTGGATGCATAAGAAATTGAGGAATACCAAATACAATACTTCAGGAGATATTACTTATAGTCATCCATTTAAGATAGATCCACCAGAATAATATTTTCCTGTGAGTATGGAGCCTGAAATCACCTGTCCATTAGTCGAAGAATATAATGTAGTCAATATTGAAGCACCTGAAATCTCTTTACATGAGGTTATTGAATTTTACTTTCTTGAGTCAAAGAGAATTCAACCCGAGGTTATATAACCTAAGGTATCTTAGTTATCTACACCTATTACTTTAGGACCTTCACATTCTCATCCATTGTCTAAGACACAACCTCAAACTATACATCTTGGAGCCGATGGTGAACCCCTTCTACTTGGTCTTGTAAGTATCGAAGAGATTCAATAGGAAGAGCCTCAACCCTCCTCTCTCATTCGAGCAAGGAATTATCTTTATCAGGCCCATCCTTTTTCATCTCCTCGTACTCCATTTCCACCTCCTTTGTTTGATTATTTTCCTTTCAACTCACTTCTAAGTTTCTCTTGGAAATCATCTTTGGAAATAACCATGAATGAATTGGCTTTGGTTTCGCAACATAATGGCTAAGATAACTCAAATTGCAACTTTATCCATTTTTGTATCCACTCCAAAGGCTCTTCCATTCATCCATCACTTTGTTAATGAGCACTACACATTCTTCTCCTCTTCCTCCATCTACACCTACAATTTAGTAGTAGGATGGCCCTTATGTTAATGAACATTGTTATTTACAACAACCCAATCCATCTCCTATAGGGAACACTCTACTTGTGGGGAAGTTTCCTCTGTATTACCCTCCTCTTTCGGTAGGGGGTAACTTGTTGTAGGTTCATTTCAATCTTCTAAAATTAGTTCTCTACCTCAAATTATTCCTAATTATTTAGGAATGAATTCTAGTGTTTGGAAGCCTACTTTTCCTATTCAACCTAGTTCAATTTTGGCTTCATATTTAGCTTCCCAACCTATTGCATCCACCCCTTAGATTTATTTTTTGAAATCCATGACTCAACATGTCCAAACTCAAATTAATGTGAGCCAAAATTTGCAAGATGTACCTTTAACTCAACCCATCTTGTTGGTATCTAGTGCATCAAAACCTATGTATACCCATCCTCTTCAAGGTAGCATACAATCACAACGATTTGGACATGCCATTCCTCAAGCTCAGATGGGTTAGAATGTGTATGGTATGGCATAGGCACAAACACAACTGAATCCACCTTATGTTCAGATGATGCAAAATCCAACGGGGAAACCATATCTACCATATCAAGATATCCCTCACATGAATTACGGTTAACGAGTCCAAAATAAACCGTTCCCACCTTTGCACAATCATCTTGGGACTAGACAACAAGGTTATGTGTATGCTGGATATCAAAATCCTCCATATCTAGGGACACAGATACCTATTTCTCATGTTATTTCTTCTTAACTAGGATATCCTCCAGTGGACCTTAACAGGAAGTTACCATTCCTGGTGACTCTCGAGTTTCTAGATTTGGCTAGGCTTACCAATGATCCCATTGGAAATTCTCCTTTATGGCCTATTATTCCTGCCAAGTTGCCTTATAATATTCCTAAATTCAATGGAAATCTTGGAGAAGATGCATCCATGCATATAATGACATATAATATATGGTGTTCTTCGAAATCCCTCAATGATGATTCTGTCGTTTGCATCTTTTCCAGCGTACACTCACCCTAATACGACAACTAAATCGTACATAGCATTACTGGAGCTTCATTTGATAAATTCAACTCCTTAGCTACTACCTTCTGAACACCTTTCATGTTACCCATCATATATGATACTGGAACAAAATTATTCACTAAATTCAAATAGACCAAAGACACTCACATCTCTGACCATATTCATGAGTGGCAATGTCATCATCATTTGGTTAAGACTTTTGTTCTTGATCAATTGTTAGTTGAATGGTTCATACAATATCTATTTCCATCTATTATAGAATATGTATCTAAAGGAGGAGATGTAGCATAAGAACATGTGATCACTCATACTTATTACTTGGATCTCATTTATACCCAATCTAGCATGCTATATGATAAGATACCTGATGCTCTATGACCTATAGATATTGTCTCTCAAACTCTGAATCGCGTGCTATTAATGGTGTGATTGGTTCTCCAGACAATAGTTGATGGGTAAATCATTTGGATCAACTCTTGTTGTTTCCTCTCAAAACTTTCCTTCCACTCATGTGGCTTCTACTTCTGAGATCAATGCCATTCAATCATCTTAAGGAAAATCTTCGCAACCGAGAAGTAATAATAAAGGCAAAGGAAAGAAGAAGAGAGACAACCCTCTATAGGAGAAACAAAACAATCAGTCTCCTGAAGAGAAGAGGAAACCTCTTTACCCATGTCTAATCTTTAATGAGGAGCAATTCACTCATGATTTTCCACACAGGGAAAAGGTGAATCAATTCCTTAAATCCTCCACTACATTTGATGTGTTGGAAAACCCTATCCCAAATTAGGAGACCAATTTGGTTGCCCGAGACCCTACTTCCTCTAATTCCATTTTAATGCTTTAATCCACTAATCCTAAAAATGATATTTTGGTGGCTACCCGAAGTAAGGACTATGGTAATGTGAATCCTTCAAACGTTTAGGATACTGATATACCTACCAGTTCAAATACATCTCCACCAGAATCTACTCCAAATTTTGTACCTATTGAATTGATAATTAAGTCTCCCTAGGGTGTTATTCATAAATGGACATTCAACCCTTGTGCAATAGCTCATCAAAACTATAACATAGTTGGTGACTTGGATCAGGCTCCATCAACTACACCCACTCTTGAGGTGTTAGAAAATTTCCCCACCCAAAAAAGGCTTTGCTCTCTGTAAATGGATGTATTGATCCTTCAAATTCCAACCCAATAGTCTTTAACCATGAGAACCATACACCTCGAGTTCCAGCCCCATTAGCCTTCATGATTTAGGTTTTCATTCATGGTGAAAATATTCGTTGTTCCATTTTGGAAGAAGGTGTCTCAACTTGTATTATGTCCTTATCTTGTTGGAAGGCTATTGGTTCTCCCCAATTGAGCCAGTCACCAACCACTTTGAAAGCTTTTAATGGAAGAACTTAGAAACCATGTGCGATTTTGAATTCTCTATAGGTATAATTAGGTGCAAATACTATATCAGTAGAAGTCAAAGTTATTGATGAACCTCTATATTATAATATTCTATTGGGTGATTGTGTGTCTATGCCATGGTTGTGGTTGTTTCCACATATTTTCAAATGATTAATTTTCCTCATAAAGGCAGTATTGTAGCCATCCATCAACTCACTTTATTTACCAATGATTCTTCAGTTACTGAAAGTATGCCTCTCATGGGGGAAACCCCTCACCCATATCAACATGTTGGAGTTGGACTGCTTAAGGATTCCTCTCTCATGGGAACCTTTCTGCTTCCTCCTCCCCAACTTCCTGAAAAATCTACTTTGGTTGCCTATATTAATATGATTTCTTCATGTACTTCTCTAGTTGATCAATGGGTAGTACTAGATCAATATAATATCAATAGTTTTGTTGATTGTATGCCACTCAACCTTATTGAGAAATATTAAGAAGCCATCCATTTGGCCTATGCAACCTATTATGATCCTTTTGCTTCGATAAATTGGGTTGATCATTATGTAGATTATGGTATGCTGTATGATCCTTTCTCTTGTACATTTTCCACCATTGAGAGCATCATGGAGATCACAATGAAGAATGATACACCATGGGACAATCATCATCATTGTTCCACCTTGTCAAATTCCTTTAAGGACGATATTTATGAACTTTATCATTCCAATATCATAGAATTATATACGAATTCTACATCCATTTACGATGCCAACTCTGAGAAGAACTTCTTGAAAATTGAAGAGACCATCACTCTTGACATTTCAATTAAACCTGACATTGTCGAAAATATACATATAAGCGTGTCTTACTCTCTTGATGAGGTCAAGGCTTATAAAGCCCTATTCTAGGAATTCAGAGATGTTTTTGCCTAATATTACGAAGAAATTCTTGGTATTGTTCCAAAAATTGTTGTGCATGAAATTAAAAGGTATCATGATGCTAAACTAGTGCATAAATTCCTTCGCCTTGTTCATCCCAAGAAGGATGCTACTATCAGGGATGAAGTTGAAAAAATTCTATGAGCTAGCTTCATCTATCCTGTACCTTTGACTGACTAGGTGTCTAATATTGTTCCTGTTATGAAAGAGAATGGAACAATTTTTGTGTGCATTTATTATAGAGACATCAATCATTCTTGTCTGAAGGAAAACTATGCCACCTCATTCATCGACTAGATCATTGATGATTGTTCTTGTTGTGAGATATTTTCATTTATGGAGGATTTCTCCGTCTATATAATCAACATTCTCCTAGCAAACCAACATAAGACTACATTCATTTGTCCCTGGGGCACATTTGTGTACAAAAAACTCCCTTCCAGATTAAATAATGTTGGCGCTACCTTCCAAAGGGCCATGAATTATGCCTTCCATGCCATCAAACACATCATGCAACCTTATTTGGACAATTTTCCTGCTCATTCATGACATGAGGATGGTCATCCGTTCCATCTTAGGGCCATATTTTTATGATGTAGACATTATAACATTCAACTCAATCCTCACAAATGTGTGTTTGGCATTAGCTCTAGTCTTCTTCTAGAATTTTTTGTATCAAAGTAAGGAATTCGAATTGATCCTTTGAAAGTTCAGGTGATCATTAATCTGCCTGCTCCTTCTTCCCTCCTTCATACTCAACGATTCCAAGGGAAGGGCTTACTTTCTTCGGAGGTTTGTTCCCAATTATGTCGAACTAACATAATTATTTATTCGCTTGATAAATAAAGGGGTCCCCTTCCATTGGGATGACACTACTCAGAAAGTGTTTGATGCCTTGAAAGATGTATTGGTTCGAGACTCTTTAGTATATCCCCCTGATTACCAACGTGATTAATTCATGTACCTTGCCACTGCAAGTACTACCATTACCATGGTATTTGTTCAGGAGGACAATATAGGAATTGAACATCCCATTTATTACCTAAGTCAAAATCTCAATGATACTGAAATCAAGTACACTCATGTTGAGAAGTTAGCTTTTGCTACTATTTAAGTTGTTCAAAGGTCTTCCCATTACATTCTTCTTCGTAAAAATATGGTTGTTACATATTGTAACCCCATGATGTATATTGTCTCACGAGAGTTACCATGGGAAAAATAATCTAAGTGTATTCTCATTCTACAAGAGTTCGATTCACAATTTGTCAAATCTAAGTCGAAGAAATCCCTAGCTTTTGTTGAGTTAATTTGCGAGCTTCCCAATTCTGAAGCTGAAAAAACATCTAGTGATTCTATTCTAGATAAGCCATTATTTATGATTTCATCATCTGGCCCTAGTATGGAGATGTTATCATATATCTCTAGACCCATACTTTCCGGTTTGATACCTCTGTCTCTGACCAACGACATATCCGATATCAAGCTAGAAATTATATTATAATTGGTGACACTCTTTATTTCTGTGGTATCAATATAGATTTTTGAAGGTGCCTCACCCTTGAGGAAGCTAAGAAAGTCTTAAATGAATGCCATTAGGTGGCATGTGGTGGTCATTTATATGGACAAGCCACCACAAAAAATATCCTATGTGCTGGTTACCTTTTACCCACCATATTTTGTGATTGTATCTTCAATATCTAGAAGTGTCATGCATGTAATATTCTTGATCAAAAAATCCATGCTTCGCCCACTCCTTTGGATCATGTTATTGACATTGGTCCTTTTGCGAAATGGGGCATTGATTTCATGACATGTAACCCTCACTTGGCCAAGGGGCATGGCTATATCATTGTAGCGGTTGATTATTGTACCAAATGGGTCGAGGCAATGGATACATATAATAATACCGACAAAACCGCTACTTTATTTTTCTTTAACCATGTCATTTCATGGCTTGGTGTTTGTTAAACTATAGTTACAGACCATGGAATCTTTTTTTGCAATCACATGATGTCTGAACTAACTTCCAAGTTGGGAATTTCCTTGAAAGTTCCGCTCCCTACTACCTCAGGTGAATGGGCAACTTTAGGCAATTAATAAAGTTCTCAAAACAATGCTACAACGTATGACAGGGGTCCATAAATTAGACTATTGTTTCATTATTTATGTGGATTTGTGGGAATACCAAACCTCTGCTAGGACTACTACCATATTTAGACCTTTCCAATTGGTCTATGGTCTGGAAGCAATCATTCCAATTGAATGTGAAATTCCATCCCTCGAACTTGATGTCGAACTACTCCTTCCTACTTCCGTGGAAGAGGAACATCTCTAACATTTGACGCACTTATATGAAACATGATGAGATGTTGCTACGGATAACAAAGCCCATAAGAAACGTATCAAGGTACAATATGACAAGAGTGTCAAGCCTCATGTATTCTCAGAAGGAGATCTTGTTCTATTATATGATTAAGAGTCCGATAAATTAGGATCGGGGAAGTTGGAGCCAATGTGGCTAGGTCCATATATTTTCAAATGTATTGTTTCCAAAGGAGCCTATGAGATAGTTTTGATGGATTTCTCGTGGTGAAACCTAGAAATGGGTTATACCTTAAAAATTAATGTGCTTAAGTTTTGCATAGTGCACTATGTACATACTATATATAGGTGTGATTGCGTGTGTTTGGAGTGTATTCCCTAAATAATTTCCTAGGTTTATGTTAATTATGTTTACATTTGCTTTGTAGATGTTGACCTCCCTTGAACCATATGCTGTTACACTGTTGGTGCTATTTGTAGTACTTAGAACTTCTCTTCCACAACTTGGGCCATATTTGCTCCAAGAGTTAGTGTGTTGACAAGGCATTTGTATTAGTCACTCTAAAAGACTTTGTTTGTATCTTCTACCCCCCTAACGCACCCCATTAGTGCAAGACAAAGAGTTATAAATCTTTGATGGCTTGCAGACAGAACATTATTCCTATCACTAACTCTTTGTGGCCTCTCCTGAATTGTGTTATCTAGCCAAAATCTTGATCATCATCTTGTTCTATGAATTCCTGGGTTGGGGAAGCTTCCTATTATCAATTTAAGGATCTTTAGTTGTGAATTTTTGTTTGGTTTCCTATTTCCTGAGCATTTTTCTTTTTTAAGAAAATAGCTTAAGTGCTTAAGCTTTTCGTGAAAAGAGAATAAAAAATTGTTTAAAGCTTTTTCTGTCTTAAGTTGTTTAGATTTTGCATTTGTTTATTGGGTTAGTTGTTAGAGAGCATTGGATATTTGCAAGTTGTGCTTTTGTTTACTGCATTGGATGCATGGTGCTGAATGATGTATAAATGATTCTCTCATTGTAGGAATAATTCATTCATTGAATTGAAATTGAAAATCATTTTTTGCATGGTTTGTGTCAGTCTCACAAATCTCTATATGTCAACACCCCTTTCGAAGACATTAATAGAGTACCTCTAAAATCTATCTCATAATAAAAACAATAAGCAACTCTTTTAAGTTTACACACATATTAGTCTAGGATAGGATCTTGGGCTGGGCAATTGTGAGTTAACTACCCAAGATCGTAAAACTAAGACTAGTGTCGTTAAAGAGGGAAAATCATGTTGCTCTCATACTATATGGGACTTCTCTAGTCAAAGAGGATTTAAATGAGAGACAACATTGGAATGTGAGAGAAGGTAGCCCACCTTCAATTGCGTCTCCAATGAGTATTTTGTATATTAGGGATCCCTTTTGGGGTACTAGAGCTGAGTCAGGGACTCAGGTATCCTACCCACATAGGTATTTTCTGTGACCATGTCCCCCCTGGTAGTGTTTGTGATTTTAGCTAACCATAGTGGCAATACTTTTTAAGGGATGAACATAAGGTGACTGGGTTGGGCTACCCTAGTACCTAAATGGACAAACCTAATCTGTCTTTGGTTTTTGGTAGGGTGCTTATCTTCACAAGAGCACTTGGCCCATAAAGTTGAGGTTTAGGTGAAGTTAAAGAGTAATCATAATTGTATATTTGGAAAAATCTCTCTTTTAACCATTTTGATACCAGAGTTCATCTCTAGCAAATGGTGATTATCAAATAGATTCATATCCCTTAACTGCTTGCTGATTGACTTTTAGAGTATTTTTTATTTTTTAGATGTTCGTTTTATATCATTGAGACTATAATCAATATCACTATAGTTATTTTTGATAAAATATAATAGTCACTGTGGCTACATACAACCCTCATCATCAATCTCGGTGACATCAAGGTCTTCCTCCATTGATTGCGGAGGATTCGTTGAGCCTCGGTGATCTGGATTACCCTTCTTGGGGTAATTAGTGTCTAGTTTCTAACACCAAATCAAATAATAGATCCCAAGACACTTTACTTCCAGAGGGCCTTTTCACTTAAGGATTTGTACCTCCTTATAATCCTACTCCCACTGCTCCTTTGGGGGCAATATTGATTTAGGAAACACCTGTACCTACCATGTCTTTGACTGTACCTACATCCACAATTCCCTCGGTGACTAATGGGTCATGGGAATTTGTGGACAAGTTTGGTCCACCCTCACTTCCGCAGTCAATAGTCAGTAATACACAACTGATTGGTAACCCCACTACCGAAACTACACCAAGTTAGACAACTTAGTTACAACTACCATGAGGGGAACCTCATACATATTGGTTTATGTCCCTTTTTTTTCTACTATTGAACCATTGGATGGCATTCCAAATAGTGTTGTTAGCATGGGTCCCTTCAGTAATATTTGGTTGGAATCCTTTGGTTAGTTCAAACCCCCTAGCTCAAATGCTAGGGGGAAATGTTCCCAACATGCACATACTGGTAGGTGCCATCACCATTGCCCCTCCACTTATAAAAAAAGTTGGACCATCCTTAATTGACATAAATCCTCCAAATGTACACTACCTTAGTGTAATTCATTTGCCTATGCCCAACTACATGGCTGGTGGGATCCCTCAACCCAATCTTGCTCAATCCATTTAAGCACCCCCTTCTCAACCTCAATTGAGTAAAGGATGAAATTTTTATCCTGTGGGTAATCAAGTCTATATCCCCCAGCCTCACATCCCATATGGACAACTACGCTATATGATTGTTCCTCCACTACAAGGAAACTAGTATCCAACAAACCGTATGTATACTGTTGGGAACAATATGATGGGTGGACCCCAGGGTCCCTCAAGTCATTCGTCATCACCCTAGTCAAACTCCAGGGCACCAAATACTCCGCCTCTTTTAGCAACACTCAGCATCCCTAATATGTAGAAACTAACCAATGACTCCATCTACCATAACTTACATTGGACCTGAAGTTTGAAGGAAAGCAAGGGGATGATCTGGGTACACATGTCACCATCTATCATCTATGGTGAATATCAAACTCCATGGTGGATGAAAATATTGGGCTCCAACTCTTTCCCTGCACCCTTACTAGCAATGCCACCAAGCGGTACATTGAGATACCACATACTTCAATTAATACCTTTGGCACCTTGGAGATTGAATTTTTAAATAACTTTCAGTTGCCCATCTCCTAGAAAATCAGGATGAAACTTCTTACAACCTTATGCCAAGACACCTCCACCTGCATCTTTGATCACATTCATGAATGGAGATGTAGGCATAGGCTATTCAAAGCCCCCATTCTAGATTATCTATTAGTATATTAGTTATATAAACCTATTCTTCTCCAAATTCCCAAGGACACTGCCTTAGGTGGTGTAGTCACTAAAGCCAAATACATTCATTGTGGCCAACACTTAGATCTGATTTATTCACAGTCTAGCACATTATATGATGTAATCCCCAATGCCCCCAGAACTTCCAACGCTCTTGCTACTCAGCAACCTGACACACACTTTGATGGTATCATTGACACTACCTCTGGGGCTGTTGTAAAATAACTTGGTGGGCACATTTAATAGTTGCTTTTTAATCCCGCTACTTCTACCCAATCAGCTGTTGTTCCTACCATTGTGATAAACTTTGTGCAATCTACAAAAAAAGCCAATGGCAAGAATAAGAAGAATAAGAAAGATATCTCTCCTTCTAGAGAGTAGCCAAACAAGCAATCTAACCCCAAGAAAAAAATTGTTGCACTACCTAACAGTGGAAAGGAAAATGTTGTCAAGTTCCCTTGCAAAATCTATGTGGAAGACCATATGACACATCGATGTCCCTATCTCCAAGAATGCATGGATATTCTTACTGAAAAGGAAATTGATCAGACCCTTGCGTCCTACACAACCCTTTCCCTAATCAGTAGGAACAACATATTATTTTGAACCTACCTCAACCCCTATAAGGGGGCAATGGTAGTTCAACTTATCCTTCCTTTGGTGGAGGACTGTTAACTATTTACACCTTTGAAATGGTTGATCTTCAAATGCGAGCCAAAACTTATGGAGATCCAGTCATTAATTCTCAGGATGCTGCCTCGAGTTCAAACCCACCACCACCTAATGATCTTCATATCGAAAGGCCTACTGCTGATCTTGTAATTTGCCCCCCCAAAATGGGTACTTCATTGCAAAACATATAATACATCAATACATGCTACCCATAACTACAGTATTGTAGAAGACTTGGCACAAGCAATGTTAACTATGCCTGCACTCGAAGTACTACAAACTTGTCCAAAACAACAAAAAGATTTTCTTTCAACTATTGGTGCAGTTGACCATTAGGATTCCATGTTAGTATTAGACATGGAGAAATGTAAACCCCTCCTTTCCCACCAACTTGCATTTCAGGTGAATTTTTTTTTGAAAGTCTGAGGTGTACATAGAACTATCAATGACAAAGGTGCTTCGACCTACGCATGTCTACTTCATGTTGGCTTTCCTTGGGTTCTCCAAGCCTCTCTCCATCGTAAAATTCCCTTAAAGAATTCGATGGCCATACATCCATCCCAAAATTTTACCTTGCCGACTACCCAATCACTCTTAGTAGGAAAATGGTAACAGCGGTAATTGAAGTCATGGATTGAAAAATCATCTATAGTCTACTTTTGTGCAACAGTTGGACTTATGTCATGACTACCATCGTGTCTACAATTTTCCACATCATCGTATTTCCATTGGATGGAATAATAGTGACGATGGACCAACTATCCTTCTGCACCCCAGATAACTCCCCATTGCCTAACGAAACCATACCTTTTGTGGGTAGCATACTTGACTCTTATGTTAGTATTCGTACCAGTCTTTTTAAGGGTTCTTCCCTAATGGGTTTCTTTTCTCTCCCATCACCCAAGGTTCCACAAACATTTTCTATGGTGTTCATTATTCCTCATGACCCAAAAGTTCCCTGGCCTCTTCAGACATTAACTCTTATCGAGAAAAAATGCCACTGCTACCAGTTGAAATGGCCTATCAAGCCATTCAATCTGCATAAAATTCTCCAGTCATTTTGGTTATGATCAACGGTACCATATCCTCTCCCAAAACATCTCCCTCTAATGATATCCTCAATTAACTCCAACCTTCAAACAAATCTATTTAAGAGATCATGTGTTTAGAGGAGCAACCTTAGGAAAACTCTCACCATCACGTTTCGATATCTGATTTGAACATGACCCTTATACAAATCCTATCCTTTGAACCACCTCAAGTTATTCCCTCAAGCTATACAACCATCCAAAATTTGGATTCGGTAGGTAACATGGGAAATATTTCAAAGACAATGCTAATTGATATCTCAATCAAGACAAGCATCGTGTAAAATATATAGATTGGAGAAGATTACAATCTTGAGGAAATTTCAGGCTTCACCCACCTTTTCAAGGAATTCCACGATGTATTCACTTGGTCTTATGAGAAAATGCCCATCATAGATCCATCTATTTTCAAGCATGAGATCAAGGTTTATCATAATATCAGGTTTATCTACCAAAGACTCCAACTAGTCCACCCTCACAAAACTGTAGCGATCAAGACTAAGGTGGAAAAGTTATTATGTGTTGGTTTCATTTACCCCGTTTCTTTCATGGAATAGGTTTCCAATCTCATTCCTATAGACAGAAAACAGGGTACCATACAGGTCTATGTCGACCACTAGGATTTGAACGTTGCATGTGAAAAAGGTAACTATTTGACCCCGTTCAGTGACCAAATAAATGACAATTGTGCCAAATGTGAATCCTTCTCCTTTATGGATCATTTCTTAGGCTATAACTAGATCACCATAAAAACCTAGAGATAAGCACAAAACCTCCTTCATTTTCCCCTGGGGAAAATTTTCATATCAAAAACTCCCATTCAATCTAAATGATGTTGGGGAAACCTTAGAACTGGCCATGGACTACGCATTCCATGATATCAAACACATTGTTAAAGCTTAGTTGGACAACCTCCCAGCCCATTCCAAGAAGTGATCCCAACACCTAGTTCATCTCCGAGTAATGGTTTTTAGGTGCAGTTTCTATACTATGCATCTTAATCCATACAAATGTGTATTATTTTTCGATTTTGGACACCTACTTGGTTTCATTGTCTCTAAACATGGGATTAGGGTTGATTCTGATAAGGTAAATGAAATTACTCAGTTTCTTGCACCAAAATCCATGTTATAGCTCCACCATTTGCAAGGGAAGGCAAACTTCTTATGAGGATTCATCATGAACTATGTCGAGCTTATGAAAGGCTTTATGTGCCTACTAAAGAAAGGAGTACCATACTTGTGGGATGATCAAGCTCAACGATAATTTGATGCCTTGAAAGAGGCACTTATATCTACCCCATTCCTTAGTGCTCCCAACTATTCGTGCAACTTTCTCCTATACCTTGCAACCTCAACATCCTCCATTTGTATGGTGTTGGTTCAAATCGATGATGATCTTAGTGAGCATGTTTCTATTATCTCTCAAAAGGCCTGGATGGGCCCGAACTCCGATACTCACATGTGGAAAACCTATCCTTGGTAGTTTTGTTTGTTGTCAATCACTTCCAAAACTATATATTGTGGAGACAGAATACCATAATCACTTTAGAGAATCCCATGAGACACATTTTTTCTCATCAAGTCAATAGAGGAAAATATTCCAAATGGATTGTTGTCCTCCAACAATTTGATTTTGTTTTCTCCATTGCCAAGGTGAAAAAATCATTAGTCTTCGTAGAATTATTGTCGGATCTTCCCATAGTCAATCCAAATTATATAGCCCATGATCCTCTTCCAAATGAATCCATCTATCTAATCAACTCAACTGACCCTCGGTATGGAGACATTCATTTCTACCTCCAAGAACAATGATTCCACCCTAATCTATCATGAGGCGACTATAGTCACATCTTTCACCAAGCTTAGAACTATTAAGTGTTGAACGATACTTTATATTGTCATGTCGCTGATACAATTATTTAATGTTGCCTCACTCATCAAGAGGTGATACTGTTTTAAATGACTGCCATGCTGGGGCATGTGGCGGTCATCTTTCTGGCATGGCTATCACCGATAAAATTCTATGCTTAGGATACTATTGGCGAACCTTGTTTAAATTTTGTATTAAGGCAGTCAAGTGATTTCATCCTTGTCAAATATTTACTAACAAAATGCATGCACCCGCAACCCCCATATACTCGGTTAGCTCTATTGGCCCCTTTGCTAAATGGGGCATTGACTTTGTCACAGGCAACCCCACTTCCTCTCCTAGACACAATTATGCTATTGTCACTATGGACTAATTTATGAAATGGGTAGAAGTCATTCCCACCTTCCAGGGTGATGGAGAAACCACGACATTATTCTTGTTGAATCAAGTGATATTTAATTTTGATGTTCCTCGCATGATCAATACAGACCATCATTCTCACTTTTAGAACCACATGATGTTTGACTTAGCATTGGTTCTAGGTTTGAGGCAAGAAAATTCTTCCTCCTACTACCCCCAGGCTAATGACTAAGTGGAAGCTGTCAGAAACATCCTAAAGACCATGATTCATTGGTTGGTAGTGATGAGCCCCAAAATTGGGTAACTTATTGGGCTCATTTTGCCTAGTTGTTCTTCATCAATCCACCATTTTTCATAGTTTATGCATGTTTTTTAAGTATGTTTATGTTAGTTGAACAAATAAGGATAGTCACTTGACCAAGGAGGCTAACACGTCGTTAATGTAGATTTTTGGACAAATTTTGGGACCAAGGCCAAGAAATTATGAGCCAAATGATAGCCAAGCATGAAGGAACAAGGGTGAGGATTCGTAGGAAGGGTGTCTCTTGCATTAAATGGCCCTTCCTCAAAATCTGCACCCTCAACTCAGAGCTCAGTAGGCCACCAAAACAAATCCTAAAGGAAACTGAATAACTTTGTGAAAAGTGACTGTTAACTAGCAGTTTGAACAGCCGAGCCCCTTGAGTCAAGGAGGGCTGCTGAGGACCCTCATAGTGAATAAATATGAAGGCTTTTAGCCTTCGTAGGTTACTTTTTGGAATGTTGTTATTTTGCACTAGAGTGCTGTTATTTTCTCAGCACATTTTGTAGCTGTTGTTGTAGAACTTTGTTGTGAACATGGTTATTTTTGAGTAATGGGAAGCATCTTTTTTTGGCATCAGTTCTAAGTTTCCTTGCGAGCTTGTAGCTCTTGGGGTTGGGCCCAACCCAAGTGCCAAGGCTTCCTTTGTGTATTGTTATTTGCTTTTTATGTCTTTGCAAAATAATTTTTGTTAAGTAGATTAACATCTTGCTGGTTACTTAGGTCATGGTTGATGATTAGAAAGGTTTTTCATGTTCAGATTGAGTTGATAGGTTAATAGCAGGGAATATCTTCAAAAAAAGGCCATCAAGCACCTATGATCTCACGTCTCCCTCAGTGGGATCGTGAGCTGGGACAAAGGTGACCTCGCTGCCAAAAAAAACACTGTCTTTGCTTCACCATGAAACTATTAGTGTTAGATTCTCATTTGCCGAAGTTGATATCAGTTGTGGTTACATGTTTAGGTCAATGATTGCTTAGTTGCATAGTTACGTCACATGATTTCATTGCAAATAGAGTTCTGTTCATTTTCTTTGATGTTACCTAGGTCAGATTAGGTCAAAGTAATTAGGTCCTTGATTTTCCAAGTCCTTGTTTGTCCAATTCGAAAAATAACTTGTAGAGAAATTGTACTACTTCTTCATCTGCCCATACTCCATCAATCCCTCCTGCTCCATCCTCCAGCCTGGATTCTTGCCTCACGTTTTCCATTTGCTCACTTTTCCCTAATTCCCATATTTTTGTGCAACATTCCTCCACTCCTCCTTGAACAAATCCAACCATCCTCGCCACTCCTCAGCTCCATTCACCAAGCCCTGGACCTCCTCACACCCTTATCTCACCTCCATACCCACTCCTTCATCTTTCTTCCTCCATCCATCCTCCAAAATCCCATTTTCTGAACATCCTGTAGAAAATTACAGACATCCTATAGAAATTCCAGAACATCCTGTAGAACCCCTGCAGACTTCCTATAGAAGCTCACGACAACAGTTTCTTGATAGCCAAACTCTGTGAAACTCTCTGGAAGGGTGTTAGGGACTCCTTAGGCCCTCTCCGAACCTTCCCGACCTCCTGCAAGCATTTCCTCTCGCCAATCCACCTCTGCATTGTCAAAAATAGTTAAATCACATGCATGATAATTCTGACAACTTATTCAAAAATTCAAAAAGATGTTTTCTTCATATTTTACCATAGAAGTAGCTTAGACACATGCATTTTACCTTCTTAGGAGTCAATGGCATCTCTCCCAGTAGCTTGCATCAGTAGGGATAGTTGGTAAAATTAAGGTTTGCTAGGCTTTGCATTTTCTTTCAAGCTTTTCAGTTTCTTTCCGCAAGTAGATTAGCTTCCTTCGAGTTAGCTTCCATCCATCAGTTAAAAAGCTTCTTCCCAGAGCTCATAGAATTTGGCTTAAGCCCCTAGCAGACTTATGCCAGCTAACCAAGTGACACCTACGGCAAGAGCTAGTACTTGTGCATATAGCACCATCGCTTCCATGTTTGTTATAAACTATCGGGTTGATAAAAGTAAAGAAGGGAGTCCCAGGAGTTGTAGCATTATTGCTGCAATACTGGAGCCCACCATTCTTTTTGGCGTCGTTGCCGGTGAAGCGTCAAAGTATTTGTGATTGCTTCTTTTCTTCTATTTTCTACTACCACCTTCTGCTAAGTATTTTATTTCATTTCTATTCTGTAATTTCATTTCCGCAAAAGTAGATTAGATATTTCCTACTTTCATTTCATTTCAGCAAGCGTATATTAGATATTTACTGCTTTTGTAGATTAGCATTTCAATTCCACAGTTTCAATTCTGCAAGTATATATTAGCATTCCAATTTCACAATTTGATTTTGCAAGCGTAGCCTAGCATTTCATTCATGCAATTTCATTTCAGCAAAATAGATTAGTCCTTTCCTTCTTTCATGTCAATTCCACATTTTCATATCAGCAAGATAGATTTTAGTTAGTTGCAACTCAATCTTTTTCAGTTTTGCAGGTACGAGCAGAAAAAAAAAGCAGCCAAAAATCTTTCATTTCATATCTCATAGGAACAGAGACAATACCGAAAAATTCTTACTCAACACCCCCACCACATCACTGAGTTACCCTTCTCTCTTCTTTGATGGCCGTGATCCAGAAGAACCTATAGGTGAACCTCTAGAAATATACGAAGATCCTATAACAGAAGAAGAGCAAGAGAACATCCCTCTCAAGACCATGGATGAACACAGAAACAATATAGGAGATAATGAGAGAATAGAAGGTGCCTTTCCCATCCGAGAGACCAATGGGGACATGAAAATGAAGAACATAAGCCCCTCAGCCTTACCTCATTTCCATGGATTGACCATTGAAGACCCTGATACCTTCCTGTTTGAGTTTGTTGTCCTTTGTCGAACTTATGACTATGCCGAGGATGAGAAAAAGTTGAAGCTCTTTCCTTCTACCCTCAAGGATGCAACACTATGCTAGTTCATGGGGTTACTTGGAAACAGTATCACCACTTGGGTTTAGATGCAGCAAGCCTTTAACAATAAATACCGGGACTACTGTAGGTCAAAAGAAACAAAGGGAGAAATCTTTTGGATGACCATGGGAAATGATGAGTCTTCAGAAGACTACGAGGAAAGGTTCCAACTTAGTTATAAACAGGCCAGGTGCACACTTGACCCTGAATCTTTGAAGCTGGTTTTGCTCTGAGGAGTCCCTGAAGAACTGCTAGATACCCTTCATTTTCTAGCTAGAGGAGACATCTACCAACTACCTTATGAGGACATAAAGGCTGTGTTTAGAAACCATTCTAGGGCAGCCTGGAAAAGAGGTAGGGGGAATTGACTTTCAGCTAATACCACCTTCTCCAAGCATGAGTTTTCCAATTAGATGGATGAATTCAAAAGTGAGATGAGATAGACCATTTCCATGCAACTTGATACTTTCCGAATCCAACAAAAGAAGGAGGAAGCAGAGAGGGATTTGGCCATTTTCTGTCCCAGATGTACGAGGAAGCACCCTAAGAACGAGTCTCCATTGCACTCAGTAGAGGTGTGTTTCATTTGTGAGGAAGACCACCCCACAAACCAATGCCCAACCTTGCCCGGATTTAAAGCTATGTACCAGGGGACTGAGGCTACCACTGAACCTCTCTACTTCCTCAACCAAAGGAGGCCACATGGGCCTAGACCTTACCAGCAGGGGATGCAAGGGACATCCCAAGCTTATTATAGCCCCAACCAATCCGCTCATATACCTTCTTGGGGTCCCTTGCTCATCCTTCCTGGTCCACACCTCCTTCATGGTCTTATCCATCTCCATACCATACTCAACCTACTGCTCATTCGTTTCCCTCACATGTCTAGCCACAGCCTTAGTGGAATGCACCTCAGCAGGGGTGGAGGCCCAAATACAACTCTCTTCCCACCATTCTACCTCCACCACCTACTCAACCACAACCATTACCTCCTGCTCCTCCAAGACAACCCTAGATGCCTACCCAACTGAACCCGAACCCAAACAACAGACAGGCCCAACAGGTATACACTAGGGAGACAACGTGCCCTACCTATGTTGTGAAGATCTAGGAGATCAACCTGCGATGTAGGAAGGTCCTTCCAAACCGCCAACTTCCTCCCCCAAAGGATGAGGAATAAAAATAGGAAAGTGAACCCAAAGCCAATCCACCCTTTCCTGAGCGACTAACAGTAACCATGCAACCAAACCCAAATGAGACTGAACTTCTGGGAGAACTTAAGCAGTTGTGTGTGAAAATACCACTTCTCCAGGCCATAAAAGATGTACCAATATACAAAAAACTGATCAAGGAGAAGTGTTTTAGGCACCTAGGCAGGCGCAAGAGAGATGCCCAGACTATCAATGTCATAGGACAACTATCCGATCTAATGTTGGGGAAAATGATCTGCCCAAAATATTTGGACCCTGGGAGTCCTATAGTTGATGTCCACATCAATGGCACCATAATCCCCCACACCTTGATTGATCTAAGGGTTTCCATTAATGTGATGACCAGGGACACTATGCTTAAACTCAACCTTCAGAGTTCCTTAAGAAAGACCTCGATAGTACTGCAGTTAGCAGACCGCTCCACTATGACTCTCGAAGGGATTATGGAAGATGTTTTGGTCTCTATTCACTCTTGGGAGTACCCTGCAGACTTCTTGGTCCTTTAGTCAAAGGCAAAGCTCACTGGATACCCCCTGATTTTAGGAAGGCCTTGGCTAGCTACTGCGGATGCTTACATCAGTTGTTGAGCTGGAAGTATGACCATCAAGAACGGGCCTATGTCCAAGTAGCTAGTCCTCTATCCTCCTGCCCAACCTCTGCTAGAACATGACTTACCACTCTGGTTGGAAGAGGAAGATGTGGACGAGGTCTACTCTGCACCTTTGTGCATAGTGGAAGCCATATGCCCTCAAATTAATGATGACTTGATTAAGAATTTGATCCAAAACCCACCTCCTGGTGCACTGTCATTAGCGGAGTTGGTGGAAGATACCCAAGCCAGTGCTTTAGTGGACCTCTATGTGACTGATTCGACCTCTCCTAGAGTTAAGAGTGTGGAATTTGGCCCTGAAATAACCTTAAAGATCAGCTCCTCCCTATCTCCCTCCCAGGAGAAGGAGCTGTATAGCTTATTGAACAATCATTTGGATGCTTTCGCTTGGAGCTATAGGGAGATGAAAGGAGTCCACCCTTCGGTCTGTACCCATCACATCTACATTAAAGAGGATTGTAAACCAGTTAGGCAGCCTGAGAGGATAATTAGTCCAACCCTTAAATAAATCGTCAAGGAAGAGTTGCAAAAGTTATTGGATGCAGGATTCATCCACCCCATCTCCGACAGTGAGTGGGTCTTGCCTCTAGTGCTTGTGCCCAAGAAAAATGGGAAGTGGAGAATCTGTGTAGATTACCGAGAACTTAACAAAGCCACCAAGAAGGACCATTTCCCTTTGCCTTTGATAGATCAAGTGTTGGATTGACTGGCAGGAAAGAAGTTCTTCTCTTTCCTAGATGGGTTCAGCAGGTATAATCAGATCCAAATCAGCTCGGAATACCAAGATAAAACCACCTTCACTTGTTCATGGGGTACCTTTGCCTACTGAGTCCTTCCCTTTGGGTTATGTAAAGCTCCTGCCACTTTCCAGAGAGCAGTATTCATCATATTTGTTGAACTGGTTCACGATTCATTGGAAATCTATATGGATGACTTTACTCCTTATGGGTCCAACTTCCAAGAAGCATTGACTAACCTGGGAAAAGTTTTAACCAAGTGTATTGAGATGAACCTGTCCCTTAGTCCTGAAAAGTGTGAATTCCTGAAGATTGAAGGGACCCTGCTAGGTCACACAATTTCTCAGCAAGGATTATAGGTGGATCCTAACAAGATTGTTATCATTCAAAAGGTCCAACCTCCTAAAAAAGTTAGAGATGTTCAGAGTTTTCTAGGCTTGGCAGGATATTATAGAAGATTCATCAAAGATTTCAGTAAGCTATCCTTGCCATTGTTTAGCCTCTTAGGGAAATATGTTGAGTTTAAATGGACTGATGACTGCCAAGGGGCTCTGGATGAGTTGAAAGATTAGCTTGTATCCACCCCGATCTTGAGAGGTCCAAACTGGGCCCTACCTTTCCACATCCACACTGATGCCTCGAACAAAGCCATAGGGGAAGCCTTAGGACAGGTTGAGGAGAAACTACCATATGCCATATACTTTGTCAGCAAAAACCTGTCAAAGGCAGAGATGAACTATACTGTAATCGAAAAAGAGTTCCTGGATGTAGTCCATTCCCTGAACAAGTTCAGACACTACATCACTAGTCATCAAAAATTTGTACACACTGATCATGCTGCGGTTAGATATTTAATGAATAAGCCTAATGTAAATGCTTGTATCATTAGATGTTTACTTTTCTTGCAACAAATTGATTTGACTATTGTCAACATGCCAGGTAAGGAAAATGTTGTTGCTGACTTCCTGTCTAGATTGGATTTGCCTACAAGTGAAGAAGGGAAAGTGGATGACTAGATGCCAGATGAACAACTGTTTGCTATCTTAGTACTCTCTCCATGGTTTGTTGATATAGCAAACTACTTGGTCTCAGCACAGTTCCCTCCGCATCAATCCTCAAAGGAGAAGAGAAAAATTGTGAGGAAGAGTGCCCCATTCACTTGGATCTGGGGCAACCTATTTAAACTTGGCCCAGATCAGATCTTGAGGTGTTGTGTTAGGGAGGAGGAAGTCTTTGACATCCTCCTAACCTGTCACGATGGACCCTGTGGAGGCCATTTTGTAGCGAAAAGGACTGCCTTCAAAATTCTACAGGCAGGCTACTATTGGCCTACTCTTCATCAAGATGTCAGAAGATACATCAACCAGTGTGACCGATGTCAGAGGATGGAGAAACCGACTGCAAGGGATGAAATGCCCCTCCAACCTCAAGTGACTTTCGAGCCATTTGAGAAGTGGGGCATGGATTTTGTGGGTCCTATCAACCCTCCTTCAAAGCAAAGGTCTTACATCATTGTGTGCACTGACTACCTAACAAAGTGGGCAGAAACCAAGGTAATCAAGGCAGCGACAGAAGAGAAAGTGGCTGAGTTTTTAAGGGAAAATATCTTCTACAAGTTTAGCTACCCAAGGTAGTTAGTCATCGATCAAGGAAGCCAGTTCACCTCTAACATGATTGAAGACCTGCTCGCTCATCACAAGATAAAGCACATAACTTCCACCCCATATCATCCACAAGCAAATGGGCAGGTGGAAGTCACTAATAGAGCATTGGAAGAGATTTTGACTAAGGTGGCGAGCAAAAACAGAAAGGATTGGGCATATCACCTTGTTGAGGCCACCTGGGCCTATGACACCACTTAGAAAACTACAACATACTTCACACCTTATGAGCTAGTCTATGGGAAGAAAGCTTTGCTGTCTATAGAGTTCGAGTACAACACATTGAGGGTGGCAGCTCAGCTAGACCTAGATCTCAGCCATGCTCAACGTGAAATATTACTGCAGCTGAATGGATTAGACGAATAGAGAATGTAGGCCCTCCTCCACTCAGAGGTAGTCCAACTTCAAAGGAAGATATGGCATGACCGACACCTTAATGAGAAGCAGTTCCAGCTAGGAGATTGGGCACTGCTATATGACTCAAAATATAAGGACTTCAAAGGGAAGCTGAGGACAAGATGGTTAGGACCATATATAGTGGAGAAATGCAATGACAATGGTTCAGTCCTTATAAGGACCATTGATGAAGAATCCATCCCCATGCTCATCAATGGGCATCGATTGAAGATCTACAGGAAACCTCTTTTGAGGAAGGAGTTCATTGAAACTTTGGAAAAATCAGTGCTGGTAGTGGAGCAGGGCTTTGCCTCTATTCCACCCACACCTTGATCATCATAATATATATATATATAATTATATATATTTAATATTATATATATATGGGAAATAAAAAGATCCTTTGGTGAGAACCTCTCTAAGGCGCCCAAGGTAGACGGTGAAGGTGAAAACCTCATGGAGGCGCCCCAGCTGTCTTTGGAAAAATAAAAAATGGAATAAAAAGAAGATCCTTGGGTGAAAACCTCTTTGAGGTGCCTAGGGTAGATAGCCAAGGTGAAAACCTCATGGAGGCGCCCTAGCTGTCTCTCAAAAAAAAAAAAAAAAAAGGAAAAAAGAAAAAGAAAAAGAAAAAAAAGGGAAAAGAAAACAGGGCTAATCTTTGTAAAATAATTGTAGGTTGTAGGCAATACATTGCAGGTAAAGATGGGCATGAAAAACAAGGATAGGGGTCCGTACCAGGCTCCAGGACATCCCTTCAGACACTCCCTCCATGGCCACTTTCCTTTCCTAGAATTTGATCACATTTCGGGTCGAAATTCCACCTTCTATAGGAAGCTCTGGGCTTTCTACAGGAAGTTTTGGGCTTTCTACAGGAAGTTCTGTATTTCTACAGGAAACATCCTGTAAAACCCTTGGGTAAGCCAAATTAAATTTTGAAAGGGGATCTGATGGTTGGGATCAGCTATAGCCGCCCCTCTATTCAACCCATCACCATATGGCACCTTGTTTCATCTCTTTCCACCTCCATTGCACCCACCTAGTTATGTGTTCCTGTACAAGTCATACAAAGAGCCCTGTTTTCCTCAGATTGAAATTTTTTTCCAAGTGACAAGTCAAGCAGCAAAGGCTTGCACACTCTACCTGTTCAAGCTCCATCTAGACTCTTGATCAATGAATGTAGCCTTACTCGTTTATCCTGCATTCCAGGAGGAGAAACAACTACATGACATCCTACAAGAATCCTGTAGCGGCTGATCCCTCTGGAAGCCATACTCTAGAGGCAGGGCCAGCTGAGAACAACAAAAGGAACATGTAAAAAGACTCCTCCTGGATGTGAGAACATCCTCGGTAGCTGAAATCAACCAGAACCTATGCATGCAACATTTACAACCGAAGGATCGGATTTCAAAGCCATGCATGCAGATTTAACAAATGAAAGAATGGGCTCTAACACCCATGCACGAGGAAACAGCAAGCAAGGCAGTGATTCCGAGACCCAAAGTCTGCATAATGCATCCACGGCCACACAGGTAAGTGTCTAATCTTATTCGTCAATTACTTAAACTATATTTCAGAAACTGCATGTCTGCGAAAATGGTTCGAATTGAACGAGGATCAGGGGCCAGTCAAACTAGCCACCCTCAGTTAGTTACATGGCTTCGTGAGATCCGAACAAGCTTAGTTATGTTCAAAATCACCAATGAGCTGTGCATCTGACACGTGTGGAGTGTCCAGTCGGGGAAATCAGCGGACTGTCAGTGGTGGCAGTGGTTAAACGCAGAGGGGAGGTAATGGCGGCCAGGGACACGCAAAGAAATGATGGCCGTGACGTTGGATAACGGTTCGGCCTGGCCACCTCACCCCCTCGCCACAAATTGCACCAAAGTTCAAAAATGTTTGGCTGAAGACTCGCACACCCGCTACTCATTTGCACTTGCAATGTCCTTGGCCGAAGTACTCATCCTCCGCTTCCGCAATCTGTTAACCCGTCATCCTCCACTAAGCTTTTCGGTCTGTTTCAAAATTATCCTGTGTACCGAGCTCATTTAGAGGTGCAGTGACATCCTACAGAAGCCAACTGAGCATTCTATAGGAAGAAGTTCTACAGGAAGTATGGCATAGCCTTGTAGAGTAGAGAAACTTGGACTTGTAGGTTTTAACCCCATACAGAAATTACTTGCATACGAATTCTAAATCACAGGAAAAATAAAAATGTGAGAGCGTAACACATAAAACCCATATACATAGAGATTTCCCACTGGATCTCAAAACCGAGACTACCAGCTTGATTTTTCATTATATTCATTTCAATGTTACAATACATATTTATACATGCCGAAGCATCCAATACCATGGACCGAAAACCATCGTGTCCAAAACCATGGACCAAAAATCATAGGTAGGTTAGCCCAACCTAATATAGGGTTCAAAAAAAAATTTCTCGGGCGCTGCCCCGAACCCCGTAGAGGGGGGTACCCGCCCCCCTCAAACCCCCCGGACAAGGGGGCTTCCGACCCCCCCGTTGCGCAATCGGCACAACGAAGGGGGGGATCTGCCCCCCCTCTAACCCCCCGGTTCACTACGTAGGTTAGTCGTGAAAAGAATATAACACAACCCAACAATCTCCCACTTGTTGTTTTGTTTCCATAGGGGGCCACAGGAGAGCTTAGTCATTTTTCCAACCCTGGAAATGCCCATTGTTTCTCTACACCAAGAGAACTTCTCAGAGCTCATAGAGTTTGTCAATGCATCTATAGTATTCTTCAAAGTATCCACCTTTACTAGCAACACCTTTTTGTCTTCTGTCATATCCCTCACAAAGTGATATTGAACATCAATGTGCTTTGTCTTTGAATGATAAGCAGGGTTCTTTGCCTAGAAAATTGCACTTTGGCTGTCACAGTCTATCCTTATAGCTCCATATACTAACCCCATACTTGAACACAATCTCTGCAACCAAACTGCTTCCTTGCTTGCATGAGTGGCTGCCATGTATTCTGCCTCTGTAGTTGATAGTGCCACTACAGATTGTTTCTTACTCATCCAACTGACTGCACCTCCAAATAGGTTAAACACATACCCACTTGTAGATCTTCTCCGATCCAGATCTCCAGCCCAGTCTGCATCAACAAAGCCATGGATATCCAACACTCTGTCAAATCCTGGTCTTCCTTGGTAGCAAAAACCATAATCACTAGTGCCACACAAATACCTGAAAACCTGTTTCACTGCTGTCCAATGCTCCTTCCCTGGTTTTGACATAAACCTGCTCAATACTCCCACTGCATGTGCGGTGTCTGGTCTAGTACATACCATGGCGTACATCAAGCTACCGACTGCACTCGCATATGGAACACGGGACATGTCCTCTTCCTCTTCTTGTGTCTTGGCACATTGTTCAGCAGATAACCTCACGCCTACAGGAATAGGAACCTTCACCAGTTTACTATCCTGCATATTAAACCTCTGCAATATTGTCTCGACATACTTCCTCTGGTTTAACCTGAGCTTCCTCTTTGCTCGATCTCTTTTAATTTCCATGCCCAAAATATAGTTTGCAGCACCGATAGATTTCATGTCGAATTTGGAGGACAATTGGGTCTTCAAATCCTGGATAATATCTTTGTCATTTCCAACCAACAACATATCATCCACATACAAGACCAGATAATAACACAGTCACCAATTAATTTAAAATACACATAATGATCTTCTTTGCTTCTGGTGAAGCCAAGTCCCCGTATAAATGTATCAAATTTCTGATACCACATCCTTGGTCGCTGTTTTAACCCATACAGAGACTTCTTTAACTTGCATACTAGTTGTTTCTTACCCTTCACCGCAAAGCCTTCAAGTTGCTTCATGTAGATTTCCTCTTCCAAATCCTCGTGAAGAAATGTTGTCTTCACATCCATCTATTCTACCTCAAAATCAAAAGCAGCAACAACAGATAAAAGTAATCTAATAGACGTTATCTTGGCAACAGGAGAAAAAATATCACCAAAATCAATTCCCGGCACCTGGGAATAACCTTTTGCTACCAACCGAGCTTTGTATTTCTCCACCTTCCCTTCTACATTTGTCTTCTTCTTGAACACCCATTTGCTGCCAAGGGTTTCCTTCTAGCCGGCAACTCCACCAGATCCCAAGCCTCATTTTTGTGCAAAGATGCCATTTCATCAACCATGGCCTCTTTCCAGAGTTTCCCATCCTCTGAATCCACTGCTTCCTTCACAGTTCTGGGATCATCATCAGTAACAGACAAAGCAAAGTTTGAACAGAAAGTAGATGGACTATACCTTTCTGGCTGCCTTCTTTCTCGAGCTGATCTTCTCACAGCTAGAGTTTGTGGCTCTTCATCTTCTGATTCCTCCTCTGCTACAGAGTCTGATTCTTCCTCCTTTAGTTCAAACTCTATCTTCACAGGTTCCTTTGGTTGGACTTCATGTTTAATAACATCTTTCACCTCTCTGAAACACCACATCGCGGCTGTACACAACCTTCCGTGTGATTGGGTTCCAAAGTTTATAACCCTTTAAACCATCCTTATACCCAATAAAGATGCTCTTTTCAGATTTACTATCCAACTTGGTTCGGTTCTCCTTTGGAACATGTACATATGCATCACATCCAAATACCCTCAGATGTGAAAGAGAGGGTTTCTTACCAGTCCATACTTCTTGTGGAGCCTTATCATCCAACGCTGATGAAGGTGACCTGTTGACCAGGTAACATGCAGTATCCACCGCCTCTGCCCAGAATTCCTGTCCTAACGCAGCACCACTGAGCAAGCTTCTTGCCCTTTCCATCAACGTCTTGTTCATTCTTTTCGCGACTCCATTTTGCTGAGGTGTATATGGAGTAGGTTTTTGTCGTGCTATACCACACTTCTTACAAAATTCTTCAAATTCCTTGCTGCAGAATTCTCCACCATTATCTGTCCTCAGTACCTTTATCTTCTTCTCTGTCTGATTTTCCACCAGAGCCTTAAATTCTTTAAACCTGTCAAAGACTTCAGATTTCTTCTTAAGGAAATATATCCATGTATTTCCTTGAGAAGTCATCTATAAATGATACATAGTACACAGACTTACCCAGTGATGGAAATTTCACAGGTCCAAACACATCACTGTGCACAAGCTCTAATATTTGTTTCGTCCTCTTACCACCAGAGGGGAAACTCACCCGATTTTGCTTCCCATATACACAAATTTTCACAAAAATCAAAATCCAGAGAGCTATTACTCATACCTTCTACCATACCTTTACCATGAAGTATTCGAAGGCCCTTCTCTCCAATATGTCCAAGCCTTTGATGCCACAGCATGGTCTTCTCTCCAGAGACCACTAGATTTTCTGCTCCATTTTCAAGAACCATAGAACAATTGCACCCGTCAACAACAGTGCTACCTTGCAGCTTGTACAGAGTTCCAATCCGAACTCCCCGCATCAATACCAGTGCTTCTCGAACCATATTGTAGGTATCCTTCTCGAACACTGTCTTTATGCCTGCATCATCCAACTTGCTTACGAAATCAGATTTCTGGCCAATGCAGGAATATGCAGAACACCCGGAAGGGTTCTAACCCTTCCACCTTGCCACTTCAACTTTACTTTTCCACAACCAATGATTCTAGCCTTCCTATCATCTCCTAAGAAGACATCACCACCATCGTATTTCTCATACTCGCAAAACCACTCTCTATGGGGAGTGAAGTGAAAGGATGCACCTGAGTCAATTAACCATGCCTCATTATCTACATGTCTACTTGGAGAAGCCAAGTACACATCCCCACCTTTATCTGAGGTGGCTTTCGCCTCTGTAGAAGGAGCATCATCAGATCCCTTTCCTTTATCAGGAGCTTTAGATTTACACTCCCTTCTGAAGTGCCCTTCC
>APFE030645258.1:122448-145220 GCA_000404065.3 Pinus taeda
ACAGGTTTACATTAATGGCCTTCGACCAAGAGATTTTGCGTGGTGTTCGACGCCAAGTCCTTTTTCACACCACGCGAATTATACTGTAGTACCTTGAGGGTCATTGTCATTATTGGTGATTCCTCTCGCGCCTGTTAACAGCTTACATCATTGGCTGGTAATCAGGCAATGTCTTTCCATGTTCGACTGCAGAACATTTTTCACATGGATCGACTTGTACTCCGAGTGAAGATTGAACGAGTTTAGAAGACCCCGAATCTAGTTTCATCCATCCGGGCTGCGATATATTCAGGAATATAAAGACATCAAATGTACATTATTGCCGAACGGATGATCATCCAAATCAAGGGATGATGAGTCCGAATCATCAGTCTGCCACACAGACGATTGTTTGTCCTATGTACATGAAAATGAATTTATAAAGCTGAGCATGGGAATGCCCGCCTCAGCTAGATCATGAAAAAATGTTGTCAAGATAATGTATTGTATTGTATCTTATTACAGGTCGCCTCCCAGCTCGAAAAAACTTCGGATCCTCATGGTAAAGCATTTCACCGGACATCAAAAAGATTAACGACCTCATGCTTTAGGCGGCAAATGTTATAGACATTTTTGGGCACTTCAACCCCAATCATAAATTTCCATAAACTGAGGGCTCCTAAGTCCCTAAAAGTGTTGCTTCACTGCTTGAAGGAACAAGGTCAGCTGATTACATCATGTCCCAAAAGTTCTCCACTAAAAACTGCTCATAAATGGTCAAAAGTGGACCATACTGAAAACCCAGTGTAGAGGGTGCGATGCATATCACCTTCCCAGTGTACAGGGTACGATGCATACTGAATGGCTCCTCTGTAGGGTGCGATGGTCGGGAATGGACAAATTGCGAGGTGGAAGATCATGGAATCTTCTAGAAGCTTCCCCTCTGACACTTGCCTCTCTGTTTTCGACCAGGAATGAGTAAGAGATCATCATTCTCCAAGTGGAATCAGGAACTATCAGAGAGAGGACACTAATCAAGACCCCAAAAGATGACTCACCTCCCTACAGTCATCTATATATGGATCCCTCATCACAAAGATCCAAAGGCTAGAATATTGTATCTTGTAGAGAAGTGTTGTTGGTTTTCTGGTGTAACTTCATAGTGTTGGGTGATATAATCTTTACTTGAGGTGAAGAAGGGCTTTCTTGCTAGAGAATGATACTAGGTCAGAACATATGGTTGTAATCCTCTTGCTACTTTTGATCTTAATAAAGCTATTCAAGTTTTTCTCCATATTCTTGTATGTTTGCTTATATATGCATTTGTATGGTTAACGCATATCTGGTCCTGTGTTATTTATGAATATAGATCATTGTTCTTCAATAGTAGTATGTTGTTGTGATTCCACAGGTTCTCTTTGAAGCTAGGCAGACGAAGAAGAAGTAGCAAAGCTCTATCAGGAAGGAGAGGAATCAAATAAGGAAATCAAGCGCAAGACTAAGGTTGGTCTCCTTTGTTCCACTCTTATCTATTTTCATAAAGGAAAATGAAAGTAGACTTTACTTGTTTGTTTCTAAGATAACCACCAATCTTAGTGGGAATAGCAGCATTCGAGTGGACACTATTCCCGGTAACGCTATCCTTAGCCAAGTTAATTAAATGTTCCATTTTTATTATATCTTGGCTGATTAAAGCTTACCATTGTAGCTTTAGTTCTATCGAGTGCTATTATAGCAACTACAACCACCCTCTAAATTTTTCCTTAGCCTCATTTTGGAGCCTCCCTTCCAACCTTCACAGTAGCTTGCCTTGCTTCATCAAGTTCACAAGCTTCAGTGTCTTTCTTGCACAAAGGCAGCCTGTCAGTCATAGTTCGATCCATTCCAATCACAAGCTATCCATCTGGACTTGGTACAACTGCAGGATAGGAATCTTCCCCTTGAAAATTGCACACTTCTAGAGGGAAAACAACCTTCCCTCTAGAAATTGTGCAATCCTCTCTGGTAGCCTGGTGGGCTCCAGGATTGTGCAATCCTACCTACCAACACTCCTAGCAGGCCTTGTGCAAATTTCCCTAGCAAGGCTACTCAGCCCAGAATTTGACAAATCTAGGCAGTACTCAGCTACTGTTCCTAGAAATTGCACAAATCTCTTGAGAAATCAACCCAGTTCCCAACCAAAAATGTGCATTTCCTTCAAGAAGTCGAACAAACTCTTGCATGTGCAACTGAGTTGACTAGTTCCCTCCGTGACTGAGCAAAGCAGACTTGCATGCACAGGTTGCTTCTGCGAAGGTAACATGCAAATTCATCCCTTATTTCAGGTATCTATGTTTAGTAGTTGGAGGTTACACACAAGGAGAAATTTAGAAACATCCCACCAAGTGTCCCTTCCCATAGATTTGTGGCATGCACATCACAACCTTGATGTTATAAAAACTCATCAACAGGATGCTACAGAGCTCATTCCTCACATCAACAAGATGCTACAGAGCTCATTCCTCACATCAACATTGCAGCTCTGACATCCCACATCACATCTAGGAGCAGTCGGCACATTCAACTCAACTTTTTTGGGGTAAGCCCACTTCTCGTGCCTTGCTCTGCATTTATGTCGCTTTTCATGTTTTTGCTTATGGAATACTATTTTCTTGATTTATTTGAACAATTTTTGTCATTTACATGTACACTAGCTTGTCCTAACTCTATTTTAATTTTTGTTGCTATCTCACTGCTATTGCATGCATGAAATTATTTTGCATGGATGTTCGCCGAACCAGTGAATTTCCTCACCTACATGCATGTTGATCTGTTTGCTAAATCCTTCATTGATGTTTTGCATGGAATATTAATCACTTCTGCTATCACTTAGTGTCACCATGCATTTATTGTCTTAGTTGCTTTCAGTTGCCTGTCGACAAGTCGAATCAACCTTGGCCCATACTTTGCCTTCATCAAGGCTGCATTGCGCAATTTGGGGAAGGAAGTCTCACCTTCTTCTCCAGATTTGTGCATTCCTACCAAACACTAGCCTCTAAGACTATTTTGCACATTTCTGGAGGACAGTGGCTTCTTGGCCCAAGAAATTACGCAAATCTTTCCCTAGGCCAGCAGTCCTTCCTAGTTGGAATTGCACATTGCACAATCCTAGCAGTGAAAAATGAGATTGGACTTTGCATTACACTGTTCCAGTAGTTAGCCAACCTTCCAATAGCCCATACTATGCCTTGTGCAATCTTGGCAGTCAGTCTACTAACCTCCCGGCCGAAATTCCACAACCTTCATGATCATGCACCCAGGTATGTTGCAAGTCAGTTCTCATGTTCATTTTGGTTTTCGACTGACAGATTGCTTGCCATGAGTGTTGCCATGTCTACAGGTATCCCTGGTGTTCATCTACCTCTCAGCAGTATAGGTACAATGATTTCCAAGAGAGCGGGAATAAAGACACCGTTTAGAGCACACTTGCAGATGTAATCGATCAAGTGTCCATGGACTTGCCTACCCATGACGACATCAAGTTGTTTGTATACAAGGACATCAAGATATGACAGCAGCAACATCATGAACAGAAATTGAAGACAACATACCAAATGCAACAAATGAAAGAGGAGGGTTGTTGACAACATGAAGGCGGAACAAGGTTGCAAGCTTAAGCATGTCCATTGATGATGAAAGCAACTTTGGAGACTCCGACTATGAAGTGACGATGTGACATGAAGATCGCGTGAAGGCAGACGATGGAATGAAGGAGTTGCATGTGTCAAAGCAGAAACTCAAGGAAGAACATGAAGTTGCACGGATAGACAAATGAGTTGCAGCAGGATGAGGAACAACAGCGGGCGCAACATGAACTCACGGGTGAAAATGCGCCCATGCAAGTTAAAGATCCATCCGAGCAGCTAACACGGAGTAGACATGGTGAGCATTGTTGTTAACCACATGCAAGGGATTCAACATCATGCATGTCATTGTGCGCACGCATGCAATCCAACCCATTCAACACACTCACCAAGGTGAAGACAAGAAGCAAGTCCAACTGGAGCTAAACATGTACTTCGGTAAGTTGATGTGCATGACTACCAACACACACTTGAGGATCAACACAAACACTATGCATTCGCATGTTGTAATTTCAGCCACACCAAGAAGACCATGCAAATGTTAGCAAGCGAGTTGGATGAAGGGGCTGAACCAATGCATTGGTTGCAACGGAGGCAAGAGTTCGCTTTAGCAAGATGTAACCATGAGGTGCATGCACACCATCACAGATGACCAAGCTTGGCATTAGCTCACCACTTTCACCATCACAAGCATGTTAAATATTTGGTCTCATACAACAGACCGAGTGTCAGTGATGTCTTGCATGGCTTGCTCAATCCATGTTGTCTCACATGAGTACATGTGCATTGTAATGTTGAGTCATGTCAAGTGTAAGTCAAGTCTCAAGAGTTGGATGTAATAGTCATAGAGTAAGTGAAGAGTCATGAGGGTAGTTGTACTGTCACAAAGGGGATTGTCAAGGGTCACCCCACCCTTTGCTATAAATAGTCCATCATTACTCATTGTATGGGCTTTTGGTCAGCCAAGATTCTACTAAGACAACCTTGAAGAAGGTTGGGACAATATTGTAATGCACCTTGGCTTCTCCACTGCATGAAGCTAGTACATGTCTTTGGAGGAGTAGGTGGATGTGGCTGTAACATTCCATTGTTGGGCCTAGCAGGTTTACATGGATGTATTGTATGATTGTAACTTACACTTCTTTATATAATAAGTGCCAACACATTTTCATGCATATGTTGTCATTGTAGTTGGACTGCACCGGTTGCCTTAATGATATATGTTGTTTAACTTACGTACTTGTCTATGAACTGATTCACATGCAATTAAATGAATCTTTTTGTTAATGTGTTGATATGTTGTTAATGTTGTCACCATCCATGTCGACTTCTCTACCAGACATCAAATAGAGCTTTCGCATGAACCTTGTTGTAACAACCATTGCACTCATCTATGTTTGATCCGTGAGTGTTGTATGTGTTACCTTTCCTTGTATGATGTGACTTTCGGATCCGAGTGGACTCCTCCACTGGAAGATGTGCATGTCCTTTTGTGTTGTGTGTTCCTAGCTAAGTTGGGACTGATCCCTTTCAACCTGGAACTCACCTTCACCTCCTTCCCCCTTCGATGTGTTAGAACCTCTCATACACCTTCCTTGACTCACTGCATCAGTCACACCCTTGCTACTAACAGAATTATCTTACTTACCTCTATGCGACATCGTGGTCAAGGCATTACCTTACGACCCACTGTTAGGACTTCTACACCAAACGGTCTGAGGTATAATTGGGACTTCTTACCATGGAGATCCCCTTGACATGTTGACGGGTCCAGCGCCATCAACATTTTGGTGCTAGAAGGAGGGACTGAAGATAAGTAGTGTCCTCTCATCCAGTTTTGAACCTTTGCATATATTTCATGGAGTCTTGCACTCTGCTTCCCCCGAGGTGTTTTTCGAATCGTTAAAATATCTCCATCTCGGGGAAGCTTTTCAATCTCTTTTCCACTCACACGTATGATGGTGAAGGAAAAGTGGCCTGGCCTCAGCACTTATATAACTTTATTTCCATGATTCATGAGGACGATGAGTTTTTTGATGAACAGGTCAGTTTGCTACTTGCATATACACTTTTGATTCTCCATTTCATTGGGTGCTTAGCCTACCAGCTGAGACCGTGCACTCATTTGAGCACTTATGTGATCTTATTAAAGACACGTTCCATCATTTTGATCTAGACCATCTTGACCGAAAACTATTATAGCAATGGAGGGCTCTACATGAATCCGTTAATTGATTTTTGGTTGCGCTTCTGTGACGTGCAATTTCAAGCTCTGAGGATCTAGTTGAAATTTGCTTATCTTTGGGACCAATTCAAGTACTACCTTAAGATATCTACCCATCCCAAGGGAAAGGTTTAGATCAAGCCTCACTCAACATTCTTTATTAATGGAGCTATGCAATCTCATGTGGAAGTAGGCACTATCTCAACTGACTATCCGCCTTCCTATTATCCAACAACTCCACCACTACCCAATGATGTTGAGGATCATGCCCACAAACCTATTCATCCTTTGTAGCCTCCCAACATCACTTCACTAAATTATCATGTAGATTTGGTTGTGAGTCCTTCGAGTCCTCCTATGTATTCTTTTCTAAGACCTCCACCTTTGCACCTAGGTGTTCCTCCAAATTATGTTGTCTTTTGTTTGTCCATTGTGGACTCTTCATTTGTTATGAACAAGGAACAACCCACTAACAGAGTTGGTGTTGCACAACCAACATGCATTGTCATTCATGAAGAGTATGAGTGGGAGCTTACGCATCAACACTTGGCAAAGGATGACTCCCTTCCATCCAAGCCCCCTCCATTCTTTCCTAAAATGTTGGTGAACCTGCCATCCATGATTTTGCATGTGTTTCTTCATCCACAAATGTACCCATTGTTGATCTTTCACAGGACACACTGTATGTTAGCCCACCATCCAACAATAGAGAGGACCAATCATTCATTGGAAATACACTTGATCTTTCATCTTCTTTTTCTAGAAACGTGGAGGGTGAACATCCTTCCTCCTCATCTACCCATCTGTGTGATTCATCAAACCATGAGGATGCTGACCAACATCCTGAATTTTCTGATCTTTGTTGTCATGATCTCTTCACCTCATCATCTGATCATGATGTTTATTCACTCATTGTTAATCCGTCTAATCCACTAGTCTACGAAGTTCCATCTGTCAAAGAAGTCGAAACCCCATAGACCATTGAGGCACTTCAGCTTGAGTTGATGGTTATGTCAGGCCATTGCTGTCCTAAGGTTGGTTTGGCTTTCGATCAGGAAATTGTTCAAACACTCAAGGCTCCTCATCACTCATCCGTATGCACTCAAGATCAATTTAACACTCAAATTTTACTTCCTCCACTTGAACTACACGATCCCATTACTCATGCATTGGAGGAGTCTTACATTGGAAGCACTCATGCGCAACACAAGTTATCTTTGTTTCTTTCGTTTGCTTGAATGTCGCAATCAAGAGTGTGCTTATGCTTCAAAGTTTCACGTAGTGTTACATAGCACCATGATAAGTTCATGGACTGCCTCTCATGCACATGCACTCACTTATGTCCCATGGGCACTTTGAATCATGAAGTGTGGTTGTCTTCATTGTTATATATTTCTTGCTTGTTGGTTCGCACAACTTGGTTGCTCATGGACCAAACTTTCACCAACATGGGTCTACCAATGCACCAGTGGCTTCATTGGAAGTATCACTTCATGTGATCAGGCCCATGTACCATTAGTGTAGGAGTAGCAGTAGTGTTTTCTTTCAGTTGGTTGCTTGCATGCTTGTTTTATTACGTGCTTTGTTTTCTTGTTTTTTATTATTTCTTGTTTGTTTACTTGCTTTGCTTCTACTCTTTCTTTGTTTTGTTGATTGTTAGTTTGTTTTCTTGTTTCGTTCATAGGTTAGTTTTGCATGAAACCATGTATGACTCTTGAAGCGAGTTGGGTAAAGTAAAAGAGGGCTTGTATAGCTATCACTACTTGGTCATCTGTCATCTTGCCTCCATATGATGAGCTTGTTATTTTTAGTCCATGATACATCGAAGGAAATTACGTACTGTTCGAAGTGAACCTTAGTGCAAACACAACTCTTGCACACTAACTAGTGTCACCTTTTCTAGTCTATTGTTTTTGGGTTAACCCTTGCCAGCTTAGTCAAGTAGAGTAAGGTAAGGGGGGAAACCTTAACAAGCATGTCTGAGATACAATAAACTGATTCTCCGCTAGAAGAACCTCTTCTTCTCTTAATAAGTTGGGATCCCTCTTCTGCCTCTGAAATGAATAATTGCTATGCACAGTGAAAAATGAAAAAAATGAAAAGTCAAAAAAATCAAAATGAATAATGAATAAGGTGAAAGAAGAGAAAGTCTTCCTCCATAGGGAGGTGATGCAAGTAACTTTGTTGGGGTACTGACCAGGCTCGCTAACATAAAATCCATGCTTGTGTTCCTATGTGACTCCAGTGGGGTACTGTCCAGGCTTGCTGGAAGTGGAGCAAAACCAGAGATGAAACTAAGACTCTGATGACTATACTACTTGTGCACCTATATACCCCTCAACCCCAATCGAAACAATTGTGTTGCCTTGGCTTGGAATCTGTGTCAATCGACCAAGGGTTTGGTAGATGCTACATCTTTCAATCAAGTTAGTGTGAACCTAGATGAGCTGAGAATTGAACAATACTTCCAGAAGTGTTAGACTTGCTTTTCACGAACAAGGTCCCTTCAGAGAGCTGGAGTTCTACCAGTGTTTCACTAATTTTTGTAGAAGCTACAACCACCCTCCAAATTTTATCTTAGCCTTGTTTTGGAGCCTCCCTTCCAACCTTCACAGCAGCTTTCCTTGCTTTGTCAAGTTCACAAGCTTCAATGTCTTTCTTGCACAAAGGAAGAGTTTCGGTCATAGCTTAATCCATTCCCGTCATAGGCTGTCCACCCAAACTTGGTCCAGTTGCAGGCTTAGCAGCTTCCCCTTCAAAATTGTACATTTTTAGAGGGAAACCAGCCTTCCCTCTAGAAATTACATAATCCTCTCTGGCAACCTGGTGGGCTCCTGGATTGCAGAATCTTGCCTACCAACACTCCCAGCAGGATTCGCACAAATTTCCCCAGCAAGGTTGCGCAACCCATAATTTGTGCAAATATGGGCAGCAGTCAGCTGCTCTACCCAAAAATTGTGCAAATCTCCTAGGTAACCAACCCATCTCCTAACCAGAAATGCACATTTCCTTCAAGCAGTCGAACAACCTCTTACATGTACACCTGAGTTGATCGCTTCCCTCCAAGACGGAGCAAAGTAGACTTGCATGCATAGGCTGCTTCTCCCAAGACAACATGCAAAGGCATCCCTTGTTTCAGGGATCTATGTTTATCAGTTGGAGGTTACATGCAAGTAGCAATTCAGAAGCCTCCCACCAAGTGTCGCTTCCCCTAGATTTGTGGCATGCGTGTCACAACCTCGATGTTATCAAAACTCATCAACCAGATGCTACAGAGCTCTTTCCTCACATCAACCTTGTAGCTCTGACATCCCACATCACATCTAGGAGCAATCAACACATTCAGCTCAGTTGCTTTAGGGTAAGCCCACTTCCCATGCCTTGTGCTTCATTTATGTTACTTTTTGTGTTTTCGCTTGTGGGAGTATTGTTTGTTTGATTTCTTTAAATGCTTGTTGTTGTTTACATGTATATTAGCTTGTCCTAGCTCTATTTCAGTTTTCATTTCTATCTCACTACTGTCGCATGCATGAAACTATTTTGCATGAACGTTTGCCCAACTGACAAACTACCTCACCCACATGCATGTTGATATGTTTGTTGAATCTTTCATTCATGTTTTGCATGCGTTGTCAATCATTTCTGCTATCACTTAGTGTCACCATGCATTTATTATGTTATGCTCTTAACCTGCAAGAAGACACCAGAATACGAAATATGCGAAGAAATATACCTAGAACACAAAACAATAAGAAATAGTAGCAAGTATTTTAGTATTCAGAAAGGAGAGCAATGCTCACTTGCCTCTTTGAGGGGGCAACCTCCAATAGAGCTGGGCTCAATTACAAAATAAGACACGATGCTCCTGAAGGGGAGTCTCTATACTTTATATAGGATTCATACATGCAATACCATGGTTCTTATTAATAGCATCTATCTAATACCGTGGCCCATTTGCAACTAACTGTGGTCCCTTCTTTAAATGCGGGTCAACCACTTACAATTATTAATATGGCCTTTATTGACTCTTTACTTAATTATAACTATAACTCAATCCTATTACACAAATAAGGGGGTTAGGGTTGGACACTAACATGCCCTTCCCCATAAGAATAGCCTTGTCCTCAATGCCGAGCTGCGGAAATTGTTGAAGGATATTGGTTGGTTCCTAGGTCGCACCTTCTGGAGAGGTGTCTTTCCACTTGACGAGGACTTCCTTGATTGTGTGGTCATTCAGGTGTCATTCTCATGTGTCAAGAACCTATTCAGGTTGGAGCCAGATTGACCCTTCTTCATCCATTTCCGATAGACTGGTTTGAATTCGGCAATGGTTCCCAATCACTTTCTTGAGGCATGAGACATGGAAGATTGGATGGATTTTTGCAGTGGGTGGCAAAGCTAGCTTGTAGGCGACTTCTCTGATGCACTAAAGTACTTGATACGGTCTGTATAATTTTGGAGATAATTTCTGACAACCCTTGTCTTTGAGTGATGTTTTCTTATATTGTTGCAGCCTAAAAAATACTTGATCCCTTCTTGAAATTAGCATTTTGAACGATGTTGATCTGCCTATTGCTTCATGTGGTTTTGAGCTTGATGGAGATTCTCTCTAAAGTGGGCCAACATGGTTGTGCGGTTCTGTAAGATTTGATCCATTGCTTGTACCTTCGAGCATCCCTTGATATAAGAAGTAGGTGAGGGAGGGAGTTGACCATAAACTGCTTCATATGGAGTCATTTTGGTGGTGGCATGATAGTTGGTGGTATACCACCATTCAGCTAGAGGTAACCACTGTACCCATAGATGTTGCTTTTATTAAGTGAAACACCTAAGGTAGGTCTCCAGACATTTCTTAATTGCTTCAGTTTGACCATCAATTTGCGGATCATAGGAAGTACTGAGTTGTAGTTGGGTACCTTGTAGCCTAAAGAGTTCCTGCCAAAAGTTACTGGTGAAGATTGGGTCACAATCAGACACAATGGAAGTGGGCATGCCATGCAATTTCAAGATCTAGCCCATGAAAGATTGAGCTACCAAAGTCGGTGTAAAAGGGTCAGGTATGGCACAAAAATGACCATACTTAGAAAGTCTATCCACAACCACATTGATGATTGACTTGTTGCCTGACTTCGGAAGACCTGTAATGAAGTCCACAGAAAAATCCATCTAGATTGAGGCCAGGATGGGCAATGACTGTAATGTGCCTGGGGTTTTGACTGTTTCTTCCTTGTGGCACTAACATATGTCATACTCAGCTAAAAAAGTCAGAATTTCCTTTTTCATGCCTGTCCAAAAGAATGAACGTCGAGCACAAGCATAAGTTTTTTGAAAGCCTGAATGGCTTGTAGTGGGAGATGAGTGCAACTCCACCAAAATGTGATTTTTGAGGGTGGATGTTGGTGATATCACGACTCTGTCCTTGTAGCGAAGAATCTCATCCTACCAAGAGTAGCCCACTATGGAATTTGGATCCGCTTGCAATTTATTAATGAGTTGGGAGAGAAAAGGATGTGAAAACCATTCCTTGCAAGCCTCTTCAATCCATTCTGTAATGGGAAGGGAGATGGCGATCAGGGTGCCTTCCTCCTTAAATTGGCGTGATAACACATCTGCTACGACATTTTCATGCCCTTTCTTGTGAATTATCTCATAATCATATCCCAGCATTTTGGCAAGGCATTTATTTTGTTGTGGTGAGGATAGGCATTTCTCCAAAAAATATTGAAGGCTTTGATGGTCTATACGGATTTGGAAATGCCACCCCAATAAGTAAGGTCGCCAGGTATCTACTGCATGTAAGATGGCCATCATCTCCTTCTCATAGGTAGATTGTGCCAGATTTGTCTCACTTAGTTGTTGGCTAGTGAAGGCCAAGGGTTCACCTTCCTGCATTAATACCACCCCAATAACTGTACCTGAAGCATCACATTCAATCACAAAAGATTTGGTGAAGTCGGGTAGTGTTAATATGAGAGTGGAACACATGGCATGTTTGAGAGCTATAAATGCCTATTGCGCTTCATCATTCCAGAGAAATGATTTTTTCTTGAGGAGTTGAGTGAGGGGTCTAGCAATGCAACCATAATTGCAAACAAATTTGCGATAGTAGCCTGTGAGACCCAAAAATCCTCTCAAGCTCTTCAAGGTCTTTTGTTGAGGCCAATCCTGCATTGCCTGGATCTTTTTGGGATCCACCCTGACACCTTCACGCCCCATAATGTGGCCCAAATACTCAACTTCTTCCATGCCAAAAGAGCACTTGGACATCTTGACAAAGAATTTATGCTTCCGAAGTAGTTACAAGAGTAGATCTACATGTTGAAGATGTGTGCCCCAAGTGCGGCTATAGATGAGGATGTCATCAAAGAAAACAAGGACAAATTTTCAAAGATATGGTTTGAGCAGGTGGTTCATGAGGCTCTGAAAAGTGGATGGGGCATTACAAAGACCAAATGGCTTGACCAAGAACTCATAATGGCCTTCTTGAGTTTGGAAATCAGTCTTTGGAATGTCAACTTCTTTCATGTGAATTTGGTGAAAGCCTGAGTGAAGGTCGAGCTTAGTAAAGAATTGAGCCCCATTTAGTTCATCCAGCAAATCATTGACAACCAGGATGGGAAATTTATCTTTGACTGTCAACTTGTTGAGGGCCCTAAAGTTTGGACACATATGCCATTCCCCATATTTCTTGAGCACCATGACCACAGGCGATGAATAAGGACTAATGCTAGGACGAATGACGCCTGCTTCCAAGAGTTCCTTGATGATTTTTTCAATTTCATTCTTTTGGGAAAATGGATATCTATATGGCCGCACATTTGGTGGTTGAGCCCCTGGGACCAAAGTAATGCTATGATGATGTTCCCCTCTCAAGGGTGGAAGCTCATGAGGCTTGTTAAATATTGACAGATGGTTGTTTAAGATCTATTGCATCTCAGGATGAATATGAAGAGATCAAAGGCCTGGATGGCATTAAATTGGGCTATAACTCCATGAGGGCCCTTTTTTAACATTTATTCCATCCTATGCAAGCTGATGATAGAGGTATCACTCGCCTGGAGTACACGGAGGGTATGTGTGTGGTTTTTCTACTTAAAGCTCATATATAACTCTTGTAAATCCATTGTGATTGGGCCAAGTGTGCGGAGCCATTCAGCACCCAAGACAATGTCACACCCTCCCATCTGTATGGAAAACATGTGGGTCTTTAACTGATAATCCCCCATTTGAAGTTTGACATTTTCACAGCGGCCTTCACATTTCATTGTCCCCCCTTCAGCAATTTGGACCTTGAAGTTAGAGACTATTCTAAAAAAATAATGCACTGCTTCCACGACTGTTTGATGGATAAAATTATGCGTACTACCACTGTCGATCAAGACTACTACAGGGCGATGCTTAATAAAACCTCTGAGTTTGAGAGTTTTGGGAGAAAAAATACCTGTCAAAGCATGAAGCGAGATAACCAGTGCTTCAGTTACATTGTCTAGCTGGTTGTCCTCATCTTCCTCCTCTGGTTCCTCAAGTGGTGAGGCTTCCTCCAATGGACTGTGATCAGTAGCATCAATTTGAAAGAATTTGGGCTCCTTGCACTTATGCTTGGGGAAGTATTTCTCATCACAGTAGTAACATAATCCTTGCTTTCTTCCTTCTGCCATTTCTGCTGGTGACACCTTTTGAACCTTGACTATTTAGGTAGAGCTTTGAGCCTAGGTGGGGTGACCCTTGGCTATGAAATTTGGGTGATTGGACTGGGCCACTAATGCGCATTCTACTTCCTAAGCTATCTTGCAAGCATCCAGCGATGAGGTTGGGTGTTGCAGTTGGACGTGGGCTTGTATGGCTTCTTTGAGACCACTAACAAAACTTTTCAAGTAGAACTGATCATGTAGACCTCCTGTGCGGAAGGCTAAGGCTTCAAAGGATGTAATATATTCGTTCACTATTCCTGTCTATCAAAGCTTAGTGAGACAGCCAAAAAAATTAGATTCATCGTCAAAGTGACCTGTAAGAGCTTTTGAGAATGCCTGCCAAGTCACGAGCCTTCCATAGCAATGTTGATGCCACTACCACCATTGCCATCTTTCATTGTCCAAGTACATTCTACCCACACTAAGCTGAGTCGCATCGTCTCTGATGTGATTCAGTGTGAAATATTTCTCCATTTGTGCTAGAAATGTGGCCAGATGAGAGCCATCAAATTTATACATGTCCAGCTTGGGTGGTCACATCTGGGACTATTGATGGTTGCCAAAGAGGTGAAGAGAATGGCTAAACTCGCCCTCAATGTTTTCATTGAAAGCATATGCCTCCAAGTGTTCCTTCAACTTGCCCTTTGTGAGTGTGTCAGCTAAGGTCTTGAGCGATGACAGTGCTGCGTCCAAATTTTGTTCAAGGGTGTCGATCTTCTCATTGGCCATAGCTTGAGCTCTAGTTTGTATCATGCATCGATCCGATGCACTTAAAATTTGGGACCACTCGAAATTATTTACGCTAACAAGTGAATGGTACCACTTTTCTCAACTCGTCACCCTGATTCTTATGGGCTAAGTCTCCTATAAGTGTCTCGGGAGGGTCTCAGACTTTTTTTGTTTTTGTCTGAAAGGATTTTTACTCCTCACTTAGGAATATTGTAGTAGCTTAATACCATAAAGGTCAATTCTACCCAATGTCTTGCGAGAATCACGCCTAGGTATAAGGCCCACACAAATAGTCTAATTTGTCAGCTAACCCTCAACTGCAAAGTATGAGTATGAATGTGGCAGTGATCAAACCCTTGCTACTAGATCTGAATGGTGGATTTGATTGTGGTGACTACTACCAAACCCAATGGCTAGATCTGAATGGCAGATCTGATAAATTTGATTGGCAGATATGATAGATCTGAATGGTAGATCTAAGAGATCTGAATGGCAGAACTGATTGTTGTGGCAGTGAAAAAAACCCACCTACTAGAGCTGATCTAGCAAAGATGATGCGTGATCTAGAGAGAGACAAGGGAACTATGGTCTCAAGGAGTGTCAGGTGCTATAGATCACAATATACATAAGGGTCTGACAATAGTATTCGGCCCAATCTTTCAGGGCAATAACCAAGGAGGATCAATTGTACCCTTAGCCATACAGCCCGACTACCCTATCGTATGCATGAGTAATCTCGCCAAGTATTGTTCTCAGTGTACTGTAGCAACAAGATGACAGACTGTTTATCTATGGAGAGGTTTCAAGAGAGCCTAGGGGGCTTTCGATATACCCAGAGGGTACTTGGAAGACAGTCCGTGCGCAGTTCTGTCTAATGCACTACTACTCAAAGGGGTACCCATAGCGGTTACAAGGGAGTCCAACAAGTGTGACCACCTCTTGTATTTCCTGCATGCATGCCTCTCGAAATCTGCAGGTTTATGCGCTCAATGGCAGATCCCATGGTTTAAAGACACCGGAACACGTCTCTAGCCAATTTTTTTTTTGCTAAAAATGGAGATCCCATCAGCCCTGGAAAGTGCTCTAATACCGCTTGTTATTCTCTTGACCTGCAAGAAGATACCAGAATACCAAATATGTGAAGAAATATACCCAGAAAAGAGAACAATAAGAAATAACAACAAGTATTTTATTATTCAGAAAGGAGAGCAATGTTCACTTGCCTCTTCAAGGGGGAAACCTCCAATAGAGTTGGGCTCAATTACAAAATAAGACATGATGCTCCTCGAGGGGAGTCTCTATCCTTTATATAGGATTCATACATGCAATACTATGGGTCAATACCATGGTTCTTATTAATACCATTTATCTAATACCATGGACCATTTGCAACTAACTGTGGTCCCTTCTTTAAATGCAGGTCAACCACTTACAATTATTAATATGGGCTTTATTGACTCTTTACATAACTATAACTATGACTCGATCCTATTACATAAATAAGGGGGTTAGGGTAGGACCATAACATACTATCTTAGTGCTTTTAGTTGCCCGTCGACGAGTCAATCCAACCTTGGCTCGAACTCTGCCTTCATCAAGGTTGCATTACACAATTTGGGGAAGGAAGGCTCACCTTCATCAAGACCATGCAGATGTTAGTAGACGAGTTGGATGAAGGAGCCAAACCAATGCACCGGCTGCAATAGAGGTAAGAGCTCACTTCAGCAAGATGTCACCATGAGGTGCATGCACACCATCATAGATGACCAAGCTTGGCATTAGCTCACCACTTTCACCATCACAAGCATGTCAAAGAGTTGGTCTCATACAGCAACCAAGTGTCAGTGATGTCTTGCATGGATTTCTCAAGCCATGTTGTCTCACATGAGTACATGTTCATTGTAATGTTGAGTCATGTCAATTGTAAGTGAAGTCTTAAGAGTTGGATGTAACAATCATAGAGTAGGTGAAGAGTCATGAGGGTAGTTGAACTGTCATAATGGAGAATGTCAGGGTTCACCCCACCCTTTGCTATAAATAGTCCTTCATAACTCATTGTATGGGCTTTTGGTCAACCAAGCTTCTACTAAGACTATCTTGAAGAAGGCTTGGACAGTATTGTAGTGTGCCTTATCTTCTCCACTACATAGAGCTAGTACATCTATTTGGAGGAGTAGGTAGATGTGGTCGTAATGTTCAACTATTGGGGCTAGCAGGTTTATATGGATGTATTGTATGATTGTGACTTACACTTCTTTATATAATAAGAGCCAGCACATTTTCATGCATATGTTGTTATTGTAGTTGGACTACTCTGGTTGCCTTAATGATATATGTTGTTTAACTTACATACTTGTGTATTAACCGATTCACATGCAATTATATGAATCTTGTTGTTAATGTGTTGATATGTTGTTAGTGTTGTCACCATCTGTGTCGACTGCTCTGTCAAACATAAGATAGACCTTTCACATGAACCTTACTATATGAACTATCGCACCTATCTCAAACTGATTCGTGATTGCTTTCCATATTATCTTACCTTGTATGATGTGACTACCGCATCCAAGTGGACTGCTCTGCTAGCAGTTGTGCATGTCCTTCTATGTTGTGTGTTCCTAGCTGAGTTGGGACTGATCCCTTTCAACCTGGAACTCACCTTCACCTCCTTTCCCCTTCAAAGTGTTAGAACCTCTCATGCACCTTCCTTAACTCACTGCATTAGTCACACCCTTGCTACTGACAGAGTTATATTACTTTCCTCTATTCGACATTGCGGTCAACGCATTACCTTACAACCGACAGCTGGGACTCCTACACCAAATGGTCTGAGGTTTAATTGGGACTTCTTAACAGGGAGATCCCCTTGACATGTTGGTGGGTCCAGTACCGTCAATAGGTCCATGTACCCAAAATGAATCAAATGTTCGTTCACACATCAATTGTAATGCATGGAAATGATGGATATAATTACCTAATGGTTTTGAAATATAAAAATATAAAGTACATGTTGTCACCTCATACTTATATATCATCAAAAAATTATGTGGGATGTGGCCCCATACTCAACAAAATTCACACCAAAAACTCTACCCTATCAAAGTGGATTAGTCTCACTAGTCACCATATATTTTGTCAGCAAATTGCACTCATTCTTGTGATGACCTTCTATCTTGCACTAATTCTTGTGATGACCTTCTATCTAGAAAATGGTACAACACACTTCTTCTTGATTCTCTTTCCCCTTAGTTAGGTCTGGTAGTTGAAGGGTCAGTTTTCTCAGTTGAGACTACACTTGTGCCATACCAGTACTGTCTCCATTCCCTATTGGAGAACCTTCCAACTTCAATGTGAGCTCCAATGCTTCTAATTGTGAGTTGATTCACTGTTGTGTTAAGGGTATCATAATTTATTGAATAAACCCAACAATAAACCATTATTTATGCAATGCATCTAAAATCTTGAATGTCAAACTATCCTTCAAGATATTTAACCTATGGTCGAAATCCCATACCAATTCAATAAACCCCTATTTAGTCTCCTTTAGCTTGATAAAGCATTGAGAATCATAGCTTGGCTTCTCAAATTATCTGTTTAATATTTCTTAATATCATTCAAAATATTTTTCTATCCAGTTGGGGTCATACTCTTAAACTTGATATACCATGTGAATGCGCAATCTATGAAGGTAGCTTCCAACTATGCAATGTTTGTTAACTTGTCCAAGACATACTTCTCTTTCTAGATGGACTCACAAACAACTTCTTTTCTAACACCATGAAACATAGGCATCCTTATTTCTACACCTTCCATCATGCTCTATGCAGTAATCCCTAATGAAGTACTTCTACTCACACCTACTGCACAACTAGATGACTACATGCTAGTTTATGCACTAAACTAAACTTGAACACGGTGCAACATTCCACCTATTACTTGACCAAATCCATTGCTACTAGTACCTCCACTCTATTGACTATAATTACCTTCTACCATATTTTTAACAACGTGTTCACTAATTACGTGTATATTTTTAGAAGCATGTGAATTCATGGGTTTGACACTAGGCATGGTCTAACTTTGCTATTCAAGGCTCAAAAACTTCATGTTGTGTGGACTATGTTTCTCTTCTTCCTTCGCTTCATTGGACATGGTATATCATACTATGTTCCTTCATAGATCTTATCACTTTCCCTACTCCTTGTCTTCTAGTGGGCTTTCCTCACCTGTCTCCTTGGGATTCTCCTTGCGGAAGGAATCAATGCTAACCAACCTCCTCCAGCGTCGCTCCATGAGAACCTTCATCTACTCCTTAATGTGCCACCTTATAGGTCTCCTACCTCCATCCTACCTCTTCACATTCACACCTGCAATCTTGTACCTTCCTTCAATCTCCACCACAACCTCCCAATTGTTTTTACATCTCCCCTTTACTTAGACTACCCCATAGTTCTCGCCACTTTCCCCTTGCCATACAAGTGATTTAGCCACTCATGTTGTCTGACTGCAAGGGAAGAAATTTGTAGTCATTCAATAGAATTTTAATGGATAATGGTAGTGACCATATGATTTTTCCTCGTAGGCCCTTCAAGAATTTCCTTTGTGTAGCACTATAGGATATTATCTCTTCTACTACAAATTCAATAATATAAGCTTCAAACACATACTAAAACCATAAATCGACAACACGTGAGATCTTATTACTTACCACTTGCAATAGGCGCACCTCCTTAAGAGTCCACTATCTTGGTCAATCATGGCGGTAAGCTATATTATTATCTTTTAGCTGCTAAACCCAATCTGTAAGAATATTTGGGAATTCTGCAAAGAAATATTCATTAATTTCAGTAAACACATATTTCTACAACCATTTCTCTTTTCTTGATCTCCTAACTCTAATTTTTATTGTTGTAAATTCATCCTCCTTCTACTTAAACCATCGAGTAATTTCTTCCTTGGTGGGATTCCATGGTTTTCACATCTTTGTCATAGAATAATCTCATCATACAATGATCCAAGTCCTGAAAATTGATTCATTTGTTGGCATGTGGGGATATGCAATATCATGTATTTGTTGTAGAATTTGGCCAACAAACCCACTAAGCATCGACCCTTTTGGCATCACCCACAAAGTGGATGAAGTCTCACTTGAGGTGCTATGGGGGACTATAGGAACAAGGTGTTGATGGTGCTGGAAATATGTCAAACAAGTTGGTCTCCCCGATGTGAAATCCAAATTAGAATCCATAAATTGGTTGATTTTCATTGTCCTTAGGGATTTTCCTCAGCTGCCATTATTAACATAAGAATTTATACAAACATTCTTTGAAAAGAGCAAGTAAGCTAACATTGTGAGGCATACAATTGTAATGTACATAAGGTACTTTCAGGGCAAGTAGGAAGAGAGTGGGCTTATAGAAGAAATGTAATAGTACCATCCTAAAAGAGACACACAAAACCATAAGAGGATCGTTAGTTAACCTGCAAAGTATTTCACAACACAACCATGATCATAAAACAAAATACAACACCTTCAACAAGATAAGTACCAAATCCACCAAAATAGTTCAATTGATTCGAACTTAAATAGGAATGCAATAAATTATAGATATAACCAAAATATAAATATGCAACAAAAATAACACCTCATGTTATTAATATAAAATACTGAAATATTCTCACAAATAGAATGGAAATAAGACTATCTCGAGAGATGTTTTCTTATCTTTGAAAAGAGATGTGGTAGCTACATGTGTCTGAAATTTGTTACAATGAGGCTCAAGGTACTATTTATTATTGAATTATAAGGGAAAACCATAGACAAACAAAACCCTAACCCTAGGATATGGAACAACAAGAGTTTGTGGGTCCCGTTGGGGTTAGTTAGGCAGCCAACTTAGCGGAGTCGTAACTTGGTCATGTTATCTCAGTTTGGCATGTACGATACCGTGTTGGAAATATCTATTTGAGAACTACAATATTTGTGGAAACCCCTTACTTATGGCTATGGGCTTGATGCGAACCTCAAAAGAATGTTGTTTATGGGGGTCAAAACTGATCCAAAAGTTCAAGACCCAAAAAACTGATAAAAATAGTAAATGTTGCAATAAACAAGGAAACAAATGAAACCAAATAGAGTTCTATGTGGAATGGGAGGGTGGCCACCAATATCCACCTAGATTATTTCCCCCTCCTTAGGAAGCAGTGGTCCCCATTGCATGGAGATCCTCCATGAGGTGAGGAAATTTCTATTGCACTTGGTCCCTAGGGAATGACTTGACTTGGTGAAGGAGTTGGCCTGCTTTAACAACTCAATATATATGGATCCTTTGTTGATGAGTGTTCTTGATCTGTGTGTCCATGATCTAATCATTTGTGTCCTATTCCATGCAGTCTAGGCTTAACTCTGTTGGTGTGAGTTGTTCTGTGTCATGCGGAAAGAGTTATTTTTGCTGACAAAACTAACCTCCCTAGGAGTCTAAGACTCTCTAGTGACAAACAAGACAATTAAGAGCAATCCTTCTCTAAACATGCATTATTCTATGAGAAACCAAGTGTTTTTCGATCCTACCTGAAGTCCAATGCTCGTTGTAGCAGTCTAGCCTCGTCGATCCAGATGAGCTCCTCCTTCACTTTGAAACTTGCATACACTAACAATCAAACGATTACATAACATCTGAATATTCCATAAAACAAAGCATATTCAACATATAGACCAAGGAGTATATGAAACAATTCATTAACAACAAATCATTGAGAAGATGGACTTATTTGTATTAAGGAAACAAAAAAGAAACCATTACAACCTGAGCCTTGGTGTTGTGCAAGTTCCTCCCAGGGTCCAGCAAGAGTTTTCCTCTACTTTGACAAGCTCACCCACTTCCAAATGAAACAAGAAAGGATGTAATCTCTCCTCACAAGCTTACAATGGAAGTCCTAATTCCAGCAACATCTACCCTTTGGAATGTTCAGCTTTCAACCTCCCCTCCCTTGGCCCAATGCCTGTATTTATAGTGTTCTAGAGGAAGTTATTCAGGTCCAACATCAATGGGATACTCCCTCTTTTGGATGGGGTAGCTCCTCTCTTGATGGGATAAGTTCCTCTATCATAGGGATGCATGAACCATCTGGAGGCGCTCAATACACGTCAAACACTCTTCTAGAGGCTCTAGAAGTGACCACAAGTAACTTTTTTAAGATGAAACTCGCGCCTTTTGACCTTTACAGGGGTACGCACCCATCCTTTGGCTTACAGAGCGTATAAGTACGCAAGTACAATGAGTTTGGGATGCGTACACGTAGGCAAGGTAGAGAGAACCTGCGTACCCAGAGGTAAACATGTTTTTAGTGATTTTCTCTCTTTTTTGAAGCTTGACATGAAGAGCAGAGGTATTAGGCTTGACAAGGAGGATAATATGACTATTGATGGAGCCATATTAACTGCAGATAGTCATGGTGACAAATTTCAGTGTAACAGATTGCCCCCTAAAGTGCGAAGCCTGTAATAGATAAAGGTTTTATATCATCTAGGAAGGGTGAAGTACTTTATCATTTCAAGGATTATCTCATGGAGAGCCTGGTTAGAACCTGCAATTTTCAACACAAAATACATGTATAAGATTATATCATCGCTGAGGTAGGCATTCCCATACTCAGATCAAAACTTTAACTAACAGACTAACTATTCTGATACAGGAATGATTTCATTACATCATAATCATAGACTCGTGTAGACACAGTATGGGCGCAGCCATCTGTTTATGATTGGTCTACAGCATAATGAATACAAAACTCCTCGCAGCCTGGATGGTGGAAACTAGATCCAGCGTCTTCATCTCTACTTCCCGAATTGGTACGATTCTAGCCATGTGAATAAATGAGTCGATGTTGAACATGGTAGAAACCACTTGATTACCAGTCAATGATGAAAACTGTTAACAAGCATGAGAGAACCACCAGTAATGTCAATGGTTCTCAAAGTACCCAGCACAATCCATGAGATGTGAATGAATGAGTCGATGTCGAACATTTCATGGAATCCTTCGATCGCAAGTCAATGATGAAAACTGACGTCGAAGGCGGGAAACCTGCCATTGATGCATGCAGACTTCAAGGTACTGACGATTTCTAAGTCAACTCTCTAGATAATGTGTTGATATCGATAGAAAGCGACCCATCGCAGGGAAGCGCACAACACGAAATCATAGTTCAAGTTGATGAAATGTTGCTGTAAGGACTGACTCAAGGATGATAAAATGGATGATAGGTATTTTGCAGTTGAATGTTTTGTTTACAGACCTCTTGAACACATAACGACACAACAGATGGCTTGGTGACAAATGACTCAAAGTTAATCCCCAGAACCCGGCTGAAGAATGTCAATGAGGTTTGATCAACTGTGAGGCAAAGGATTTCCCAACCCAGGTGAATAAAAAGTGTCGTGTTCAAGAGTGGTAGTAAGGTTTTTCTGAGACAAAAAGATATCAAATAGGCTCATTCTTCTCACTTTTCCCCCACCATTTCTGG
>APFE030645260.1:0-16689 GCA_000404065.3 Pinus taeda
AACACAACATTCGGGAAGATTGACTACCGTACGGAAAGTCCTTGGTTTTCATACGATTGCCAAGGTGTATATGCAGTTTTACGGATTGTCTGGTAAACCCTTTTGCCTAGCTCTCCAGAGTAGTCACTTTTGATCCTTTCCGGACTCCCTAAAAGAAAAGGCTCACCTAAGCATTTGTCACTTTGGGCTCACTAAACATTCGAAGGCGACTAGAGTCATCTTTTTGTCCTTTTCTCGACTCTTTAAAGATGAAAAGGTCAAGTTATGTCCTTGTGTCTTAAAATTTATTCGGCCACCTTCACACTTACCCTGTTAGATCTTGTTTGCGTTAGTTTGAGTAGCATCCTTTCTCGTTAGTTTGTCTAGGATTTTTTGAAACAAATCATCCTGGCGGAATCATCGATCCCATCTCCCGTCCCTAGTGACCAAGGGTCTCCTTCTTCTACTGCTCCTAAGACACCGGTTGGTAGTGGCACTCTCCCTATTATTCCGAGTGTCCAACCACTGAACTCCCGTGCTCCAGAAGACGATTTTGACGATCTACATTGGAACCCTGTTTGGGAGCCTTCCGAAGAGGATACTCCTTTTACTCCTACTGGTGTTTCGGTCCCAATGTCTTCCTCTGATATGGATGACACGTCTCCCATCACGAGTGAAACACCTGTTGTGACGAGTGTCGAAACTCCTATCTCGGTCGTAACCCCACCCTTCAGTGTCACCCCTCTCGGTGTCACGTTGCCCTTACGCTACAGGGCTTTGAGGGATGTTATGGGTTCTAGGAACCCCTCCTCAGGTACCATGTGGGATCACAACATCACTACCACTACGGGATCTTTTATTCCTCAAATTCACAATACAGTCGTCACTTCAGTCCCGACTATTCCAACTGTTTGTGTAGCTTCTTCAGCGCCTATTGTTAGTGTTGTTACGGCATCCTTGATTGTAACTACTCTTGCTGGTCCATCCCACGGTTCAGTAAATAGTGGCCAGTCGGTACCTACATCCTGAGATTTTGATCCTACACTTAGTGCCCCACCTTCTTCTGGTTCCATTCCAGCAAGGGAGGCATACAATCAGTATTTGCAAGCCATCCAGAATCCGGGTGCACAAGGTCCAGTTTGTTATTATGACCTCGTAGGGCATCATCTTTATATTGGATCCTTTCCATCTTAGTCTGCGGTTGAGGTCTCAGTCTCGTTAAGTGTTGCTTGGGGTACCACTCGTTATGGTAGTGGCCAAGCACCCCTTTCAGATCAAGGACCTCCTTATCAAGGACCGTCTTATCAAGGACCATCTTATCAAGGTCAGTCGTCTTACACGCAACCAAGGCAGCAGTATTACGGCCAATCTTATCTAGGGCAACCTGGAGGCCTACAAGGACAACCCTTTCAGGGACAACCTTCGGCTTATGGTGGTCTGTCTTTCACTTATCTTGGGCAACCCTCTGGAAATACAGGACAACCTTATATGCAACAAGGACAACCTGGGGTCCAGCAGGGATACCCGTCTGGTCAACCCTATGGGAACCCAGGACAACCTTATATGCAACAAGGACAACCTGGGATCCAAAAGGGGTAACCTTCTGGGCAGGGTGGTCAGCCTTACTTATAGCAAGGCCAACCCATTGTCCAGTTTGGTCAACCGTCTGGACAAGTTGGTCAACCTCAAGGACAACCAATCATCCAGTCTGCTCAACCATCTAGTCCGTCTGGACAACCCTCGGTTGTATAAGGACAACCCAACACCCAGCAAGCTCAACCTTCTGGGCAAGTGGGTCAGTCCCAAGCTCAACCAGGGCAACCTTCCGACCAGATGGCCCAACCTCAATCCTCTCAAGGACATATTTCTGGGCCTGCTCAACCTGGCATGCAAATGGTTATTGCTTCTCAAGCTCAACCCGATTTCCAGCCCCAGGCTGGGCCCCAGACCCAAGCTGGTCTTCAGATGCAAGGTGGGTTTCAGTCTCAACCTTCTTACCAAGTGCAACCTGGTCCCCAGGCTTAGTATGGAGCCCAGCAACCTTATGGTTTCCAGCAATCCCAGGGGCAAAATCAGTTTGCCCCATACCAAAATTATCAACAAATGCAGGTGACTCCTTATCAGAATTACCGGCAATAGTATGTTGCTCCTACAGGTCAAGTTGGTAATCAATGGGGTGCTAGGGGGCAATTCCAAGTTCAGCCGTCTAGTTATGGCTATAACCCCTATGGACAGAATCCCTACGGACAGAATCCCTACGGACAGAACCCCTATGGGCCAGGTCCGTCTGGACAAAATCAATGGGGGCAACCAACAACTGGTTGGAATCCTGGTGCTACCTCTTATCCACAGCCACAGATGTCCTTCAATCCTCAGTTACCCTTCTTAGCAACATTGGAACTGTTGGATGTGTCCAAATTGACTAATGATCCTATCCTTCATAATCCATTCTAGCCTCCAGTTCCAACCAAGATTCCCAGTGATTGTCCCGAATTCGATGGCAAAGCTGGAGAAGACCCCAAAGCCCACGTTATGACTTATCATCTTTGGTGTTCGTCAAATTCGTGGCTTGACGATTCAATCCAGCCCCGCCTTTTTCAAAGGACTCTCACCAGCTCGGCTGCTAAGTGGTATATTGAGCTAACTCATGGATCCTTTCAAGATTTTAACTCGTTGGCAATGGCATTTCTAACTCATTTTCAGTTTCCAATTCGGTATGAGACGGGAACGCATCTCCTCACATCTCTTAAATAGGACACGACCACGCACATCTCCGATCACATACATGAATGGAGACGGCATCGTCGTTTGATTAAGTTTTGGATTCCTGATCAGCTCCTGACCGATTGGTTTACAACCTCCTTTGTCCCTGTGATCGCACGAGACATTGATATGGGGGCATGTGTAACTGAAGAGTAGGCTATTGCACGTGCTCAGTACCTTGACTTGGTTTATTCCCAGTCTGGTACTCTATATGATTATTTGCCTAACGCCCTCAGACCCGGAACATCCAAAAATCCACCAAAGCCATCTGTTGACGGTGTTATTGGATCTGTAAATCTGTCTTCTAAGAAATCTTCCACAAACCCTGGGAAGCAAAAGTCAAATGCTTCAAACAAAAATACTTCTTAGGGTGTGTCTAATTCTAGAAATACTTCCGAGGTTAACGTCGTCCAGTCCACCACGGCGGATAAAGCCTCTAAAGGAAAGAAGAAGGGAAAAGGGAAAAATAAATCTGATCAACCCAAGCAAGACTCCCCTAAACCTCCACCCGAGGAAGGAGCCAAACGTAAACCCAAGTATTCTTGTCTTATCTGTGACGAGGATCACTACACCAAAAACTGCCCAAGGCAGTCTGAAGTTAGTCGCTTGTTGAAAGGTGCTCCTGGGACTCCTGCGGTGCTAAAAGAACCTTTCCCCTCATAGCAAACGCAAATGGTGGTTGACCCATCCTCATCTTCTTCTCCCTTTGGTTCTCAAGTGTTCATGGCTAGAACAATTCCCGTTCACATTACTACTCGAGCAAAAGAATATCCGCCACCTGCCAGGAAAGAGCTTGAGGTTCCCTCAAGCGCTCCTTTGTCCAATTCTGGTCTGCTCCATATCGAGAGACCTAGCACTAAGATGCCTATTCGACCCCCTCCTAAAGGTGTACTCCGGAGATCTTCTTACAACCCTAATGCTCATGCTGCCTAGCACTACAGCATTGTTGAGGACTTAGCTCAGGCTCCATCAGGTATGTTTGCTCTAGAAGTTCTCCAGAGCTACCCCTCCCCAGAGGAAGCCCCTGCTATCGGCCATCGGTGGCATCGACCTGGCCGAATCGGATTTGATCACTTTTGATCTCAAGAGCCATGTACCGAGACTGCCTCACCAGATTGCCTTCCTTATCTAGGTCATCATCAATTCTAAAAAAATTCATCGTACGGTTATTGATGAAGGTGCTTCAACTTGCATTATGTTTGTTTCTTGTTGGAAGGCTATTGGTTCTCCAACTTTGAGTCAATCTCCTACAACCTTGGAAGCCTTTGATGGGAAAGAATCTCTTCCTTACGATATCCTCCAACGCTTGCCTATTACTTTGGAAGGCAAGACTGTCGAAGTGGAAGTTGAAGTCGTTGATGCTAATCTTACTTACAACCTCCTTTTGGGCCGGAGCTGGACATATGCCATGCGTGCCGTGGCTTCATATCTCTTTCGTGTCATTCGTTTTCCTCATTAGGGGAAAATTGTCAGAGTAGACTAGCTCTCTTTCTTCGATTCCTCTTCTAAAGGAAACGTGCCTTTTGTGGAGCATACCTCCATTCCATTAGAGAGTGTGGGAGCTGGGCTCTTTAAAGATCCCACCCTCATGGGTGTCTTTTCACTCCCACATCCAAACCTCACCTCTATCAATATGATTTCGGTTCGTTCTGATCCTTGGGTCCTTCCCCCCATTGACTAGATAGAATCATGGGACGATGAGATGTCGTTGAGTCCTACCGAACTCAACTACGTCGAGATTGTTTCTGTATCGGCTCCTCCTTCTGAATATTCTTCTTTGAGCAGAGCTCTTGACTCGTATGCTCATTCCTCTTGGCTTGGAGATTGTGGTTCTTCGGATCCTTTAAATGAAACATTTCCTTACGATGAAGCTATTATTGAGACTATGTCTCTCGAGGAACCCCCTTGGTCCCATCTTCACCATCGTTCCTCCCTACGCATCGGGAAACACTTGCTTGTCTCGAGAGGTTTGCTCGTTGTCTCCCTACACAACCCCTTCAAACACCCATCCAAGTATATCAAGTGTCCTCTGAAGGGAATCTGAGAAACATCACGCAAACCCAACCGATCGACATCTCTGTTAAACCAAGGATTGTCGAGCATATCTATATTGGAGTGACTTGTACTCCTAAGGAAATTCAACTTTATATTGGTATTTTTCGCGAGTTTCCTGACATCTTTGCTTGGTCTTATGAAGAAATTCCCGGCATCGACCCAAGCATTATCGTGCATGAGATACCCATGTATCCAGGAGCTAAGCCTGTCCAACAGCGTTTACGCCCGGTGCGCCCTCGAAAGGCTGCGGAAATTAAAGTGGAATTCAAAAGTCTTCTCAAGGCTGGCTTTATCTACCCCATCCCACTCACAGATTGGGTTTCCAATATTGTCCCTGTGGATAAAAAGCAGGGTACCATCAGGGTCTGTGTTGATTACCGTGATATTAATCGAGCCTATCCCAAGGATAACTACCCCACATCCTTCATTAACCAGCTCATTGATGAGTGTGCCAGAAGTGAGATATACTCGTTTATGGACAGTTTCTCTGGTTATAACTAGATTAATATCGCGCCAGCTAATCAACAAAAAACCGCCTTTATCTGTCCGTGGGGCACTTTCACTTACAAAAAGCTCCCTTTCAGTCTGAAGAATGTCGGTGCTACCTTCCAACGCACGATGTCTTATGCATTCCATGATATTCGATACATCGTGCAGCCTTATCTAGATGATCTATCAGCTCATTCAGCTAAGCATCAAGACCATCCTTCTCATCTCCACGAAATCTTTCTCTGCTGTCGACACTACCGTATTCGGCTCAACTTGCATAAGTGTGTCTTCTGCGTAGAGTCTGGCAGACTTCTCGGGTTCATTGTCTCCCGAGAGGGCATCCGTCTGGATCCCCTTAAAGTCGAGGCCATTCTGAATCTTCCTCCCCCTGCTCCTTGCACCAATTATAGAGCTTGCAAGGTAAAGCAAATTTTTTACGACGCTTCATTCCGAAATATGCCGAGGTAGCCAAAGGTTTTATGCGGCTACTAAAGCGAGACATCCCGTTTTGATGGGATGCCGCCACTCAAGAGTCTTTCGAGCATCTCAAGGCTCTCCTTGTTCCTGCTCCTGTGTTGCGTCCTCCTAATTACCATCGTGATTACACTTTGTATCTGGCCGCTGCCGTTACCACCATTGGCATGATTCTTGTTCAAGATGATGATGATGGCACTGAACACGTCATTTATTATCTCAGCATTTATTAGATACAGAATCTCGATATGCTTATGTCGAGAAGTTGGCGTTGGCCGCCGTTTGTGCCATCCAATGCTTCAGCCATTATATCTTGTTGCGCACTACGACAGTGATCTCTGATTGCAACCCAATGACGTACATCTTGTCACGTCAGCTGTTGGGGGGCAAGTACTCGAAGTGGATTGTTATCCTCCAAGAGTTCGACTTGGAATTCACTACTGCCAAGTCCAAGAAATCCCTTGTCTTCGCTGAATTGTTGTGCTCTTTGCCATCTCTTGCCGCACCCTCTCGGTTAGAGGATCACATTTCGGACGAAACTCTCTTCCTAATAAGCACCCTCGATCCCTGGTATGGGGATATCATTGTCTATTTATAGACATCCTCTTTTTGTCCCGAGACATCTAAGGATGCTCGACGACAGATCCGCCATCAATCCCAACCATATCGCATTATTGGGGACACCCTGTACCATCTTAGTGTTGATTCTATTCTTCGCCGATGCTTAACACTCGAGGAAGCTGAGAGAGTTTTAAATGATTGCCACTCTGGCGCCTGTGGCAGTCACATGTCTGGATATGCCACTGCACAGAAGATCCTCCGTGCTGGTTACTTTTGGCCCTCCATCTTTAAGGATTGTATTCTTGTCGTCCGCTCTTGTCACGAGTGCCAAATCTACCAACGGAAGATGCGTGCACCTCCTGCTCCTCTACACCCTTTGTTACTGTCGGCCCTTTTGCGAAATGGGGCATCGATTATATGACCTGTAACCCTCGTTCGGCCGGGGGGCATGGGTATATCATCGTTGCCGTTGATTACTTCACGAAATGGGTCGAGGCGATGCCTACATTGTCCGAAGACGATCACAACGCGGCGCAGTTTTTATTCAATCATGTTATCTCACGGTTTGGAGTCCCTCAAGCCATCATCACTGATCACGGTAAGCATTTCCGTAATCATATGATGACTGAGCTTACAACCCAGTTCGGCCTACGGCATGGTAGTTTGACTCCATACTATCCTCAGGCCAATGGTCAAGTAGAAGCCGTTAACAAGGTCCTGGTTACGATGCTTCAACGAACCATTGGCATGCATAAGTCCGACTGGCACTTGATGTTGTTCTCTGCCTTGTTGGCCTACCGAACCTCTGTGAAGGATGCCACCAGTTTCACTCCTTTCCAATTGGTTTATGGACTGGAGGCTACTCTTCCTATCGAGTGTGAGATCCCTTCGTTAAAATTAGTCGTCGAATTACTCCCTGACGCTACTCTAGTAGAGGAACGCCTTCTTTACCTGAAGCGGCTAGACGAGACTCGTCGACTAGCCTCTTTAGCTATCAAAGCACAGAAGAAGAAAGTGAAAACTCACTTCAATCACACTGTCCATCCTCGTTCTTTTGTTGAGGGAGATTTGGTCCTGCTCTACGATCAAGCCAATGATAAGCTGGGGGTAGGAAAATTCGAGCCCATGTGGAACGGGCCTTACATTGTAAAGATAATTTTGCAAAAAGGGGCCTACAAGCTTATTGACTACGAAGGGAATCCCCTAGATAAGCCCCAGAATGGGCTTTACTTGAAAAAATATTATGCATGAATTCCAGGCACTCTATTTTTTGTACATACGTGTGCTTTAGCAAGTGTGTTGTGTGTGCATGTTTTCATATTTTTGTCTTGGTGTGTCGGCGTGATTGCCGCTTATTATGTCCTTTTGATTCTTGGACAGATGTCTGGTTCTCCTTACGTTGGTTTCGATGATGGTGCATCCCGCAGTACACGCAACTTGTCCTCTATGGCATGGGTGTTCTACGATCCTCAGGTGAGCTAGTAGACCTTCAAGGGGTTTGTCTAGGTTGTACCATGAACAATGTTGCTGAGTATAGTGTTGTGATTTAGTTACTAGCCGAGGCAATTAATCTCGGTATTTGAACATTGGTTATGAACTTGGACTCTTAGCTTGTCGTCCACCAGCTCAATGGGCGATATTCCGTCAGAGACCATCGGATTTTAAGGTTATATCTACGTGTTAAGTTGTTAGAAAGGGATTTTGATTTCATTACATATCAACATATTCCAAGACAATTTAATACGTTAACTGATGCATTAGCCAATTATGTATTAGACAGGCATTTGCATAACATTTAATTTAAAATAGCATAAGAAGCATAAAACACAATAAACCATAAGCATATCTATATACATATATATGTCCAAATGTTTGCACAACGTGCATCATCAAAAAATAATACATGTTTGTCTTAATACATCTGGAGACAACATGTCTCTCAAAAAATATGCATGAAAATAAAGCCTAGAAATCTAATCCCTATGGTGCTCATGGTAGCATGTCACTGCCCGCACTAGGCATCTCAAGAGTCGGTGGATGCGACTAGGCACCCCCACCATGTGTCTCTGGTATGCTAACGGGACATCCACTAGCCGAGCATAATCCGGAATCCCTCGAGCGATACCTTCAAGGTTCTGGATAAGTTCTCCCCCCTCAGCACCCTCCTCCTAAGGATCTGCTGCAGGCTGGTCGCTCTGGGCCAACGTATGCATATACATATAATTGTTGTTAGAACAAGCATGTATTAAAAAAAAAAAAATCATAAAATATAAAATCAAAAGGAGGTTATACCTATCTCCTCATCCCAAGCCTCTCCATCTAGTAGTGGGAGATCAGGGTCACCTGTGAAGTCAGTCCCTGCATACGGCCAATCCTCGACCATGATCAAATGGCAGTGGAGCCACCCAAAAAACTCTGGCCTCCATGACATTTGCTGGCCTCCCCCCCCTCTAGGCATCAGCGCTGCCCAACGAGCCATTCTTGGCTCTCGAGGCACCAGATCAGGTACGAAGGCCTCTTGGCATTGAAAGATTGGTAACCGTCCCAAAATGAACGTCACCAGGATGGAAACATACCCAAACTGCTGCAGTTTGCCACGCTTACCTTTTGTAAGCCGTCTCTTCATGTTGGTAGTCACCGCTGACGCCCAATTGAAGATAGTCGAATTCAGACACTTTGTAGCCAATATAAGTTGGTTCTTTGTTGCCTCATGGGGTGCCTGTGCCCCCGCAGCCCGTGTGATGGTAAACAACACTACTTTGAATGTTAGATCCCGAATAGTGGAGATATCCACTTTTGAGCTATCGGATCCAAATTGTGCCCCTGGGCACACTCGAGCCATCACCTCCTTGATCTTCTCACCAGATGGCCTGCTACCTGTCAAGAGGGGAACTGTCCCTCTATGCGACAATCCTATGATGAAGTAGATGTCATATACTTCCAGTTCCATCACTTGGTCTCGTATACGGAACACTTTCCCGTGTTCATCCCAAATATTGATCAAATACCGTAAGAGCTCCAGTTGAGCTCGTAGGTAAGGCGTGAGGCAAGTATTTCTTTAGCCTGCAATTCCTAAGGGCTTCCATGCAATCTTCATCTGCTATGGCCAATTCATCCACTCTATCATGCTCCCTTTCCTTCCATTGGATCATCATTTTGTTTGTTTCCCTGCAACCACAAGATCAAAAAACAATGATTAGATCCTTGGCAAACTAAAAAATGGAGTGAAATTGCAGTTAAAATGTTAAATTTTTAAAAATGGATGTGCTTGGCCATTAGCGCAACTGTTTTTAAAACAGTCGCGCCCATGGGCGCGGGCCTTTGGAGAAAAAAGGCCCATTGGCATGGGTCCGTGCCCGATACCCGCACCAATGGGCGCAACCCTAATTTTTCAAACTCCCTCCATAAGAGTCAATAAAGCAAGCTAAAACAACTAAAAAAATGGACTAAAATGGAGTGGGAGAGGATGCCTCTTACTTGGAACTGGCGGCGCTCCAAATGGTCGCACGGATTCGTCGCAATCATCACCCAAAGATTGCATACCAAAAGCACTATTGTCACCCTCCAATGAGGTAAAAGTAAAAAGTAATTTTTGTTTTTACCATTTTCACATGTTTATAGCTTTTTTAACCCTAAATAAGTTTTAAAAGTCATTTTTATGAATATTTTAATATATATTTCTGTCGAAAATGGATTTTACACTTGTTTTTGTGCAGCGACAAGTTTTTGTGCCACTTAGACAGTGAAACGAGTTGTATTTTATACTTTTTTGGACTTGGTAAATACACGAAAAAGTCACTATGGAGTCATCTTTCTGCTCTTTTCTGACACTCTAAACATGAAAAGAATGTCGAGTTATTCTCTCGCCTCGCTAAATGTAAATGAGAGGCGGTCGTCTTTAAACTCTTTTCCGACCGTGTAAAGACGAAAATATCGTCGGACCCTTGTCATTTCAGGTTCGTTAACGGTTATGAAACGATGTGGTTTCGATCGTTTTTTTACTTTTTCATGTTGAAATCGCTAATCATGAAAAGTACTCCTCGATGGTAATGATCGGGCGGTTCTTTCGAGCATTGTTTTACACTTTTTCGGGCTCGAGAGGCACAACTTTACGAAAAAGGACACCCTTGGAGTTTACTTTTCCGCTGTCTTTTCAAACTCTCTAAACATGAAAACACGCCGAGTTCTTCCTTTGTCAGACTCGTTAAAACTTAATGACATCGGATTCCATCGAAATGACACCTTACAAGCATATGCTATCCCCGTCACGCTTATCATCAAAAATAACCAGGGTACTTGCCAGCAATGGTGGGGAAAATGGAACCAAAATCATTGTCGTGTCGGCAGTATGTCGCTCTTGAACATGGAACTTGTCTACATTCGTGTCTAGGTGGGGACATCTCATCTCATTTTTCACTTGCTTCCATGGGTTTGGGTGATCCTGTTTGACCTGTCATCTAATCGTTGCCTTGTCACCATGACCTTTGATCATTTGATGTCAAATACTGCCAAGTCCACTGTCATGCCACCGATATGTTCAAGAGAAGTTGACCTCTGCAGAATAATCAACCTCCCTTTTATAACTCACATAATCCTGATTCACAAAACACATTATCCTCCTCTGTCTCATGTCAATGATGTGGGAAACACTATGGCCCACCTTCGATCAAGGTCACTTCCTGTCGACTTCAGCTCATTATCCAAGAATTTGACCCAAAGACTCCCTTCAGGTGCCTTGGAGCCTGCATGCCTCAATGGCAGGTTCTTCGTGTTCGACGCGAGGTTTTCATCATTGGCCTCTGATCGAATGATTCTACAAGTGTTCGATGTCGGCTCACTAATTCACATGCCGTAGATTGTACCTATAGTACCTTGAGGACCATTTTCATTATTGGTGGTACCTCTCGTGTCTGTTAACAGTTTTCATCTTTGGCTGTTAATCAGACGATGTTCCTGCATGTTCAACTTCGACTCCCATATTCGCATGCTTGAACTTCTACTTTGTTCGGGTCGAGATGGAGCGCAAGACCCTGGATTTTGTCTGTTGGGATCCAGGTTGAAATTTTGTGGGTTATTATGGTCATTACATGACTCATTCACTGGATGGCTGCGACCATGCCTGAGTCTGTTTATCGATCCTCACTGGATGGCTGCATCCATACCTTGGATCTAGATTTTTATGTACTCTACTATGGATGGCTGCGCCCATCCCACATACATCATGTACTTGAGATATCAATTGTACTTCTCCACGCAGGTTTTCCAGTAGTAGTGTTTTCGATTGGCCATGTTCTTGTAAAGCATTTCACCCCTCTCTCTCTCGGGCCTCATGCTTTAGGGGGCATTTGCTACACAGCAATTTGTCACCGTCCCTACTACCCCTTCTCCCACACCTTGGAGGACTCATTCCGGACCTGTGAGAAGTGACATGACCTGGAAACACTTGCATTATATTCCCCTGAGTATGAACTTCGTTTGCCCTGAAGACATCTTCTGCAAAAAACCCATAAAAACAGCCCTTTTTCCATTGGTGCGGTTTCACTGTGCAGCACTCGCGCCAATGGGGGAAATCCTCCAAAGAGGGTGTGCTAGCTGGCGCTCTATCACAGAGTCTCACTCGCACCAGCCAAAATGGGTAGTGTTTTTAACAAACCAACAGCTGAAGATTTATCCTAACCCACTCCTGAACTGAATCTATCTTGAGTTGGTTTGGTTTGGCTTTGAATCTCCATAGAGGGGAAGTGGTTTGCCACCTCTCATGGAAGCTTCTTAGTGATAAAGCCAATCCCATGAATATTGTGGATGATCCTAACTCCTCCTCCTCTATCTATAAAAGCTTGTCCTTTTTCCTTAGGAAAGCTAGTTCCAAAGATTGAGAATTTCCAAGTTCATGCTGCAAGAAGCTTTCTTCATTCCCATAAGGTTAAATCTAAAGTAAGGAGATTCTTGTCCAAATAACCAAGGAGAGAGAGGCTTGTTCCCATTCCCAACAAGATTTGCAAGACATGTGTTGCTGATCACCCAGCCAAAGGAGGATTTGACATCAGAAATATGGTTGTATTCTTCTTTATTTATCAATAATAGATGACTAGTATTATGGTTCCACTCTTATTTCTCTTTGTAATGATAATGAGTTATATCCTTTCTGACTGATATATAGTTGCATCTATTGGATTTTATGCTTGTGTTTGCGTCGTTCTTTGCATGTGCAGGTGTCCATTCACAGGGATCATGGGGATTGTGACCGGACAAAGCAAAGGAACAAGAGCGTCAACTCTTCTACAAGCACTAGCGTTGGAATCCAGGTAGGCCCTCATCATTGGTATTTAATTTGCAATTAGGAACTTGCGTGGTAGCGTTGTTTGATTGTTGCTAGACCCAATTTGGGCTAGTAGGGATCACCTCTGTCCGCAAAGGGGATTTACCTCCACAACACACTTGGTAAAGTAGTCTGTGGCAGTAAGGATCCATTTGTGTTGTCCACAGGATGAAGGGTGGATTTCCCCAATGAAGTCTAAACCCCATTGTTGAAATGGTCTCTCAGTGGAAATGGGTTTAAGGGGTAGAGGCAGCAACTTCTTCTTGCCTTCAAAGATTTGGAATTTGCGGCAAGAAGTTACATATTTCTTTACATCAGCAAATAGGGTGGGCCAATAAAATCTAGCCCTTAGGATTTTATCAGCAGTTTATTTCCAATATAAATGTCCACCACAATCTCCTGCATGAAACTCTTTAAGTACTTTGTCAGTTTCTTCTTTGATTAGACAATTTAATAAAACACCTTCATGATTTTTCCAAAAGAGAGCATGATCTAAAACACAGAATTTAGAAGCTTGCATTTTCAAAAATCTTTTCTTAGTTCTGGATAATCCTGGAGGAGCTTGCAGGTTTAATAATACAAAACATATGTCAGCATACCACGGTGATTGTAAAAAGGCTTTATTGATCTATGGAGTCGCCATCTCCTGCTCATTATCCATTTGATTTATGTCAAGGGCTTGAAAGTTCGTTTTAGTCATAATTTTGGCTAATCCTTGTCCTTTTATCAACTTGGTTGGTTTGATTTCAATGTCATATTCTAGTATGGTAGCTATCCATTTGCCCCTTTTGCCTTCAATTCCCTCTTGGGTTAGGATGTCTTTAACAATAGTGTTGGGCACATAAACAATCACATGAGAATATAAGATGTAAACTCTAAAGTCCTTAATGGCTTTTACAAGTGCATATGCTTGTTTCTCCATGATTTGATATTTGAGTGGAGCATCTCTAAGTGCCTTGCTAAAAAAGGCTATGGGTTTTTCACATCCTTGGTTATCTTTTTGAACCAAAACAACAGTGATTGTATGTTGTGATGCAAATGAGAATATGATAAAGTCTTTGTCAAAATTCGGGCTTGTAAGGGCTAGAGTTTGAGTCAAAGCTTTTTTGGTTTCTTCAAAGGCTTGTTTAGCTTCTATTGTCCACTTGACCTTGGAATCTTTTTTCAGCGTGTTGTTCAGCAATCTTATCAGCTCAGCTAGATTTGGTATGAATCTTCTTGGAAAATTGATCTTCCCCAAGAAAGCTTGTAGTTCTTTGATATTTCTAGGGTGAGGAACTTGCAGAATAGCTTGTATTCTGTCTGGATCAATTCTAATGCATTCTTTGGAGATGATATGGCCCAATAATTTTCCTTCTTCTAGGCTAAACAATGATTTCTTTGGATTTAATGATATGCCATATTTCCTGCAAATTAGAAATACTTGTCTGACGTGATCTAAGTGTTCTTGATCTAATTTGGAGAATGTTGTAAGGTCATCTAGGTAAATGACTAGAAAATCATGGATTTCTTTAGCAAAATCTATATCCATGGCTCTTTGAAAAGTTTCTCCTACATTCTTGAGTCCAAAAGGCATTTTCACATATTTGAATGTTCCCCAAGGGGTTGTGAAAGCAGTTTTATATTGATCATCAGGGTGCATTAGGATCTAATTGCAACCTAAGAATCCATCTAACAGTGTTATCCTTGAAGCCCCCATTACCCTTTGTAGAATGTGATCCATTTTGGGTAAGGGGTAATTATCCTTTAAAGATACTTTGTTTAAATTCCTCAAATCGACACACAGTCTAATCTCTCATGTTTTCTTTCTAGTGGGCACCAAATTTGAAACCCATTATGAGAATCTAATGGGTGCAATAATTCGAGCTTCATACATCCTTTTAACTTCTTTCTCAATTAAAGGGAGGAGCACAGGGTTGACCCTCCTAAGTTTCTGTTTGAAAGGTTTTTGGTTTTCCTTGAGAGGTATGGTGTGTTGGATAATAGATGTATCATAGGACTTTAGGTCCTCATAACTCCATGCAAAAACATCTTGAAATTCTTTGAACAATTCAATATACTTCAGTTTTTCGTCAGGAGGCAGAGCTTTGGACAATTTTATCGTTTTGGGATTTTCCGCAGTTCCTATATTACAGTCCTCAATTTCTGCATTTAATGGTTGTATTTTAGGTTTCTTAGAAATGTCATTTGAGTCAAAAATATCTTCCAGAGGGGTCAAGCATGTAGGTAGAAAATTATCCTTCAAATCAATCACTTCACATTCTGCTCCAATAGCATCATTACATTTTGTTTCTTCAAGTTGTTGTAAATCTGTTTTAGCAAACTTTGTAGGATGTAGAATTTGGTTTGTTGTTTCAGTAGAAATATGGGTCTCAATTGTGTTCATTTGATCATTTTCACTTATGGTGCTTGTATATATTTTTGTGCTGGAGAACTCTTCTTTGAGGGTCAAGAAATTATTGATTTTAATGTCACTGTCAAATACTTGCCAATTTTTGACATTATTAGGTACAGCTAGCCTATGTTTAATCTCAGCTGAGAATCGGTGATTTGGCTTAAATTGAAATTTACAAGTACTGCAAAAGTTGCTAGACTGTGAGCATGTAGATTTTGATTCCTTGGAATTTTGGTGAGCTGAGATTCTAAAAAGGTGTTGAGAATTTCAATTGCTGCACCTCTGTATGATCTTAATCTAATGTCATTTGTGATGAAGTTTCCTTTCATTTTCTGAATTATCAAATTAGAATCTCCTAAAATTGATATCCTATCTGCCCCTAGGCTTTTGATCACTTTGAGCCCAAGCAGAAGGGCTTCATATTCGGCCATGTTGTTGGTGCACCTAAAATTTAACCTATATGTGTGTCCTTCAGCATGATCATTTTGCATATTGTGTATCCAAATGCCTGCCCCTGCTCCCAACTTATTGACAGATCCATCAAATTCCAAATACCATAGGATTTCTTGTTGAGAAGTATTATCAGAAGTTTTCAAGATTTGTTTAGTAGGCAGGTTTGAATTTTTAGTCTCATGGGATTCCTCTTGTGTGACTGTGATCCGAATGGAAAATGGCCCCTTGTATTGGTTATCTATGGTACTCATCCACCCATATTATTCATTGACCCATGGAATTTACCCATGGTATTGTAAAGGGCATTCGCCCGTGGTATTGTAAAATCCACCCATGGTATTCATTCACCCATGGAATTGACCTGTGGTATTGTAACTGAAAAATACTATAAGTAACAAGTCACATTTTGTAAAAGGACAGATTGTCTGCCACAATGTAGCATTTACAGTTCAGAGGCATGTAGCCACACATCTCTTCTCAGAGATAAGCTGCCATCGCCCTAGCTGGTTTATTTCCATTTCTGGTTGTAAGCATATTTCGGTATTTTCCATTAATGAAATGAAGTATTTTCCGCTGCATCTCTTTATTTATGGTTATCGCATCTCTGTATTTATGGTTATCTCTGTAATCTATTGCGTTCCTGTTTAAATCCAGATCAGTGGTATCAGAGCAGGTTACGGTTCCATGGGAATGAGGGTTTCATGCATATTTCAGTCTCAATTTTTTTGAAGGAAATTTTTTTTTTTGGCGGCGAGTTTGCAGATCAGATCTGTACGTTTTGGTTCAAGATCTGAAAAATATGATTACAGATCTGTATTCTTTGTGGAAAAATAGCCGATTTCAAAAAAAAAATCGGTCAAATCGGAGTCCGGACGAAGGAGATATCACTGATTTAAAAATCAGTGGGGTTGCAGATAATTTTTCAAGACAGCGAGTTTGCGGCGCAGATCTAGACGTCATGGTGCAAGATCTGCAAAATATAATTATAGATCTGAAATCCTCTCGAAAAATCACCCAATTTCAAAAAAAAAATGGGTCGAATCGGAGTTCGGATGTGGGAGATATCGCTGATTTAAAATCAGCTATTTTATCAGAATTTTTGTGACGGCGAAACTATTGCAGTGCGAATCTGAGATCTCAGAGTGCCCAGATAAGGATTTCCAACACATGGGAAGATGCAAAATGGTCCTTCTGCTTCTAA
>APFE030645265.1:0-23843 GCA_000404065.3 Pinus taeda
TTGCAGTTTCTTCCTCCTAGCCTTGTGTTAGCAAAGATGGGTCTCCTCAATCTAAGGCTCCTCCTAGGGTCCATCCTGGGATTACGAAGTCAACCTTGATAAACCCAATGCACTATCCTAATGACCCTCTGAGACAATGCATTAGATCCTTCACAATGATTGAGGGCTTGCATGTCGACACCTCTCCTCTCCCGTCCCCTCTCTTCCAGCCTCAGCTTCTAGTTCCATAACCGCTTGACATGTTCTTATGGAGATTTCACTATATATTCATTATTTTTCTTTGTCATTGTCATTCTTAGAATATATTAGCTTCTTGTAGTTCTATTATTAGACATTTCCATGTTGTTATCATGGTAGTTATAACAGTTTCCTTTGCATTCGCACAACGAATGACATTGGAAGTACTCTTTTAGTCCCACTGACTTAATATCCATGATCATTCATTGGAGAATGAGAAAATTATCCATCTTATATTATCATGGCATCATATAAATGTTGGAAAAAGGAAATAAGTGATTAGAACCCTACCATACTAGTATGAAAATAATTATTCTTTAAAAACTTATTTTTCTTTTTGGGGGAGCTTATTATGGTGCCTAAAGATTGAAGAAAGGAAAAGGGAATTACAGTGTGCACACATGTATATAAAAGTGGGGTGCATTCTAAAGCCTCACTGAATATGTAGGTGATTGATAACTTTGTCTGTATTTGCGATGATAGTTTGCACACATGTCCTCTTCTCAAAGAGGCAAAATTTTAGTTGTGGCTTCAATGAACTCAAATCAGCTTAAGGGTTATTCTCTTGCCTGATTAGCAAGAAGAAGTGATTTGATATCCCTGTCTATTGGTAGTTAAAGATACATCATAAACCAATAGCAATAGGGAAAAGGTAACTTGACCTAGTTAAACCAGTCAGAGCCACTAATCCAAATGAAAAAGGAACTACTTGAAGGTCCAGACTGGGTGGTTATCCCCCAATGTTGTTTCAGCGATTTTTGAGGCATCAACATAAGGCTCAACAGTTTCAACTATTGACCCACATATCAACTCTTTATAGTGAACTTCATCTTCTTCTTCCACAATAACTTGTTCCTATGTTGTCACATATTCACACATCCATGCATTTTTATATTCCTTATGCTGCAATAAATCGTTGCTTCTCGTATTTAAGAGACATTCTTCATCATCCTTTACTTCAAAGCTTTTATCTTCTAAAAGATACTTCCTTATACTTTAGATAGTTTCAACAAATTTCTCATCCTCTACAAAACACTCTTTTACTAGTGTTCTTTCTCCCTCTACTATGTCTTTTGCATAGAATTCTTCCTTCTTAACATCTTTCAGTAGATGTCCTTCATTTCCCTTGATTGTATCAACAGCTTCCATGGCTATTTCTATTGTGCCTATCATCATGATGAACTGATGATCCTTTACTATGTTTTTAGCTAACATAGTTCTTTCTTCAAGCTTGCCTTCAGTATCTTATTGTTTACCTTCTCTAAGAACTATCATGGTCTCATCATCTGCATTATCATTCTCCTGCATTTGATTTTTATCACTAACATCAATCAAACTCATTTGATTATCTTTCTGAGACAATATTCCTTCATTCTTCATCAGAATAAGATCATGATTCTTCATCTCCATGACAGCTTCTGTACACTCAACCATAGACTTTTTCTTTTGTATCCAGTCAATCCTTCTCTTCTGAAAATCTTTCTCGGTCACCTTTTGCTTCAATATCTTCATTACCTCTTAAGATATCTTCAAAAGGCTGCTTTCCTCCTCTATCTTCATGAACTTCTCACTTATCTGCAACAAGCCTCTGCTACAACTAGTCCTCCTGCCTACAATCTTACCTCACTAAGCTCTCCTCACTTAATCTTTTGGTAAGCATGGGTCCTCTGTCTGGAACCTCCCATTTAGCAACACCTTTGCTCCTTCTAGGCTTCTACAATCTCTCACTCTCTCTTGAGAACACTTCAGTTTTCCTCTCTGTCCAATTTCTTGTTGGATTCTTCAGGTCCACTGCCACTTTTCTATCAGAGTATTCTCCTTACTCTGTCTTCAAGAACACATCTAGTTCCCTTCTCACAGCTTCTCTTGTTGTCACCTGTGCATTAATATATAAACACACATTCTCAATTTAAAATAGAACATAACATATTACCTCTCTTTCAAGACCTCAGTCTGATATTGTTTCACCCATTCTTCTTCTGACTTGAAAGGATTGTCCTCTGTTTTGTCTCCAAGTCCTCTTTCCTTCAGAACTTTCATTAAGCAATCTTGCTTTTTCTTTCGTTTAAGGAATCCTCTGTTCATGCCTATTCCAAGCCTCTGCTAGAACTACTACCCATCATCTCTGTGCATCTTCTTCTATCAAATTAGAATTTGATTCTCCTCTTGCCTATGTAAACATCTTTACACATAACTCTGCTTTTAATTCTTTCACATAGAATTTTTTTGTTGTGTAACCCCAACTGTTTCACTTACAATTCTGCTCTAACCTCAGTTCTGTTCTAATACAAATCTATTGTGATTACAAATCTGGAGTGTTACCACTAATTTTGAGGTTTAACCTGATCGCAATCACTATCGGCTATTTCCCCTAGCCTTACCACATATGTAGTTCATCACCCCTATTACTCCGATATGTGACTATCCAAGTCGTTAATTATATGTTCAAGATTTTAAACACTCACACAACTCTTTAACAATATACAAAGGATTTACCTTAACCTTCTGCCTGAACCAATATAAAGCAGACTTCAAAGATTATACACTGTAGCTCAAAGTGATGTTGGGTCTGCTCATCCATTGGGCCTTTACATTATCGCAAGCCTCTTTCCAACGTCAATTCCTGATCTTCCTATGCCTTCGATCGCCGATTAGCGCTTAATCTCTTTCGGCGTATCAACGTTCCTTCACATTGAGCCTTGACTTCTTCAAACTACCGATCTGACCAGCTCTCTAGGCCTGATAAGGCTATAAATTGGCCCCTATAATATTTCACATCTGGAACTCAACCCCAACTGTGTTTTTCACTAATTTTCAGTGTAAACTGGATTTTGGGTTGCAAGACCTAATCTCCATAAAGAATTTTGCTGATGCAATGTTTCGCCTTCCTCTTTAGCGAAATCATTTGGATCGTTGATCCATGTGATCAAATGGCTCTTGTGCACTTGATAACTTATTGCATCACTCTTTTGTTTGCTTAGTTTTTTTCGACTAAGTCTTTAGCTTCCCATGGTTTAGCTTCTCCTCAAAGGGTTTCTTCAAAGGTTCTGGGTCTTCTGTTTCCGCCTTGACTCTACGTACATACAATTATTGCAGAATTCCAATTCATAACAATTTCAACACTTGAAGTACACTTCTCTACGGTCGAAACCAAACTTTTATTTATAAAAATACACAACGATTATAGTCTAAGACTCTCTATCTCTCATACAAGCCTAATCCTCAACTATTCATGGCCTCTTTTCTTCTTTTCCTGCCTGTAGGCTTACATATATTTATAGAACACACAGGTTCATCGCACATATATTTATATGGAAACATTGGATCGGATCACTGTAAACGATCCAATCACATCCTTTCCTCAAATATCTCAACTAAATCCCTAAAGCTCGCTATAGAATACATATGGCAGATTACATTTAATTAATTCTTCTAGAGACTTATCCATTCCATCATTTAAGCTCTGTTTTAAGGAAAAAGTCCCCCTGTTTAGCTCAATGGTCCACGTCTGCTTTGGATTCCTTTGCTTGATTGGGGGGGTTAGATGCTCCTGCATCAATAGTGTAAGAATATTTAGACTATGGACAAACCCTATAATAACAAAAAACAAAATAATGTAGTTAGAATATTTTGTCTCTTTTAGCCTTCAGGGATTACCTAGCACACAATTTGTCAAAAGCATAGACAATCAGTCCAACATAAAGAGATTAAAAGATCAATAATATTGTGAACTATTGAATAGAAAATTAATCTACTAAAGCATCAACAAGTCCAAAGCATTTAGAAAAACAGATGCATGCCCTCAAGTTACCCCTAGATTAGTTTTGTGTGGGCTCCAATCAGCTTTGGAGAAAGAGCAATCTTGACCTTCACCGCTTAGATAGGATCTATCAAATTTCCCACTTGTAAGAGGCTAAGTCGAAGGATCTGCTAGCCTTTAAATGTTACATTTCTACAAGATCAAAGAGAAGTTTTAATGCCTCTGCTAGGATCTGAGTGGCTCCCTCTTCAAAAAATTTCATTATCCAAAATAGATATATTTAGCTCTTTTCTAATGGAGATTCTTAGGTATATAATCTATACATAAAAATCATCGATGCATCTCTCTATCAAGAATCCTCTAATCCTTCTTCATCCCCCTCCACACCCCCCCTCCTCCAAATCTCCCCTACTAGGTTGTTCTACTTTCAAGACACTTTAGAGGAGCTCCCATCGTAGAGCTTAAGATAGACTTCATTAGATCATCAAATAGAGAAGCTCTAAGAAGGTCCAATGCTAGAGAAAAACTACCTTAGCATAAAATACCACTCTCCAAACTCTACCATGAAACCAATATTCTATTTGCAGTTTCTTCCTCCTAGCCTTGTGTTAGCAAAGATGGGTCTCCTCAATCTAAGGCTCCTCCTAGGCTCCATCCTGGGATTACGAAGTCAACCTTGATAAACCCCATGCACTATCTTAATGACCCTCTGAGACAATGTATCAGATCCTTCACAATGATTGAGGGCTTGCATGTCGACACCTCTCCTCTCCCGTCCCCTCTCTTCGAGCCTCAGCTTCTAGTTCCATAACCACTTGACATGTTCTTATGGAGATTTCACTATATATTCATTGTTTGTCTTTGTCATTGTCTTTCTTGGAATATATTAGCTTCTTGTAGTTCTATTATTAGACATTTCCATGTTGTTATCATGGTATTTATAACAGTTTCTTTTCCATTCGCACAACGAATGACATTGGAAGTACTCTTTTAGTCCCACTGACTTAATATTCGTGATCATTCATTGGAGAATGAGAAAATTATCCATCTTATATTATCATGGCATCATATAAATGTTGGAAAAAAGAAATAAGTAATTAGAACCATACCATACTAGTATGAAAATAATTATTCTTTAAAAACTTATTTTTCTTTTTGGGGGAGCTTATTATGGTGCCTAAAGATTGAAGAAAAGAAAAGGGAATTACAGTGTGCACACATGTATATAAAAGTGGGGTGCATTCTAAAGCCTCACTGAATATGTAGGTGATTGATAACTTTTTTTGTATTTGCGATGATAGTTTGCACACATGTATATAAAGGTGGGGTACATTCTAAATCTTGACTGAATATGCAAGTTATTGATAACTCTATCTATATTTCTAGAGAGAGAGTGTGTTTTCAATTCATATCCTACTTATATATCCGCGAGACCTTTTTCGGTATCAACTTAAGTTAGGATTTGTTTGGATTCAGATAAAATAAATGCTAAAATCAATTCATATCCTACTTGTATATCCACGAGAAATTTTTCAGTCCTAGCTCATGTGAGGATTGAATTGGGTTCAGATTAAAGAAATGCTAAAATTAAATATCATTAAATTATCCTGTGTAGGATCTGATATATCTGGAAGCATTTAGTTTATTTTAATCCCCCAAGGGTTTGTGAGGAGAAATGAGTACCTTGGAATGAGACCATAGAAGTGCTGGCGATGATTGACATGTTGCTAAATAAGCCAGTTAGGTCGAATATTCTTGAATCCTCATCAGAGACATTACCACACCCATTACTACATATCACACTAACATTTTTTGGCAATATTACTTGCACTAAAATTTCATTCGAGGAAATAGAAAAAGATTCAAAAAACACCCAGAAGCCTATCGTGATGAATTTTAACCGTTGATGTATGAATTTGAATGTATTAGTGGTAAATAAATACAATTAGGTAGTATAATGGATATGTGTGTGCTATTTTAAATAACCATGCTTATGCCTCCTGAAACCAAGCTTGGAAGGAAGATAGATTTCCTCCTATGAAATAAGCATATGCATGCCTCCTCAAAACAAGCTTGAGAACGACATAAATTTACATGGTCTTCCTTAATCCTAGCCTTGCAACTTGCCAACACTTCTCGAGTATATTTCAGTACGGGGGAAAAATATTTCTACAAGCTTTTGGATATCTCTGAAATATATGAAGCATGTCACTCCAACTGATATGTGGGACTATTGGTTTCATTGGTTATTTCTGAAAATCAAGGATGCTTCTCAGACATAGTAAATCATATCGGCTTCAATTAGAGAAATGTGGGGAATACTGAGAATTTCACTGGGATGTCTACAATTTTTGTTAAGAAACTGCATGCGCACCACACATCTGATCGCTCTCCTTCTGTATAAATTCTGCAAACATGACTGTTGTCACAACAAGACCTTTAAATCAAGAAAAATAATCAGGTTGATAACAACACATCTCAGTAACAATAATGAAAGGCAAAGAGGACTGAGGAAAATACCAGAGGCATGACCAATAATATTTTTATATCTAAAGTCGATGGTGAGTGCCAAGTAGATGCACATGAGAATCCCATTTATTTATGTAATGTATATTTTGCCATACATCAGCTTTTGAGGTGTGCATAACTTACACCCATGGAAGAAAAATCAAACATGAGTATAGATTCATTATTGAAAATGTATATGAGATGACTTCCTGACTTCCCACTATTGCTGCTAAGTTAGCCACTATGAAGCTTGGCCATAATTCAACTTTTGCATATAATTCATTCTTAGACTATCACTCATACAAGTGTCCTTGTTCTGGATTCAAAATTCTTGTTAGAAAAGAAACTTTGGAAGTGTTGATGACCCCAATATGACCAAATTATTTTCAAAAGTCTACAAGTCTCTCCAGTTCAATGAAAAAGCATATTCTATGCTTCTTTGTTATATAAAATACAACTTCCCAGCTTTTCAATATCTTCAAGGCATAATGGACTTATATCCTATCTCGATGAAAATGTGCTCACCTAGTATCAGCATATAGAAGTTTCTCTATATGTCCTCTTTCAGTTGGGAAATAAATGCAACCTCCCCCATGTAGGGGAGAATCAAACAAAGATAGAGAACCCCTATGAAAACTATCTGCCATTACATACCATATTTTAAATTGATTATTTCTTGCTGGATTTAAGTGTCATGGAACCAAATACATTTGCTCACCTTAATTGCCAACTGTGAGAAGTGTCCTAAATCAACAAACATAGACTTGTCACCTACCAATCATCCCTGACATTCTTCAATATAAGCACATAAAATAAAATTTCTTTTGTAATTAAGAGGTAAAGAGCTTTTGGTTTCAGCTGTAGTGCCATCCATTTGTTTAAGCTCTTTTTATGTTGATGTGTAGTAGGTGGATCGTTGCCCCTCTCTATCTATCATGCAAGGGTTGTTGTCCTTGGGGCTAATTCATTGCCATCTTGTTGGTTGTTTTCTTGCGGGGTGACGTGGGTGGTGACATGCTGAAGTTTTAACCAACAGTGTCTTTTTCTTTAATTCACCACTTAATGGAGCCTAATTGGTAGCTAGTACATGTTGTGGTGCCTACTGTTGTTTCTTATCATCCAATATTACTTCAACCGCTGAGTCCTCATCTGATGTATCAGTACCTGTAACATTTTTTGCTTCAGCGTCCTTGGATTCTCCTTGTTTTTTTGGTACCTAGTTTGATGTTTGTGTTTGGTTATTGACCATTAAAGGCTCATCATATGATGTGTCAGTGTCATTAAAGATTTGTGCTTCTGCCTCCATAGTCTTTACTTGTGTCTTAATAGAAATATCCTGTAATGTTATTTTCTTCTTTTTATACCAGAGTTTCGTGAATTTCTTCTGCATATTAATATTAATAGTACCCACAGATTCCATCGAAGGATATTTCAAAACAACATCCATGTTATCCATATCTGAAATATTAAAATCACAATGCAACACATACTTATCCATAGAAAGTTTCAAATCTTTATAAACTTGAACATCCTCATCATCAACCTGCGTGTTTTCAATGTGTTTTGTTGAAACTTGCAATTTTTTGCCAAATTAACATTGATAAAATTATGCTTGCAGCTAGGATTTACAGACACAATGATCTTCTCCTTCTGAATACATCCATGAACCTGCAATAAGGAGATACCAATAGAAAATAACCCTTTAGGTTTCTTGGTTTCCTTCTTTCCTGTAAAAATAAAATCTTTGCTAGGTTGTGTGCTTGTATGTCTGAGCTTAGTAAGAGGATCCAAAAAATTAGATTTAGGGTCAAAGCGGTCACAAATGGATTTTGCAAACATCTCCCAAGTAATTGTCCTTGGATAACATTTAGAATGCTACTACCACCATTGCCATCTTTCTTGGTCCAAGTAAATGGATGCCACAGGTAGTTTAGTTTCATCATCTACGATGTGATTCAAAGTGAAATATTCTCTCATTTGTGCCAGCCATATTTCCAGATTAGAGCCATCAAATTTGTACATCTTCATCGAATTTCGATCTAAGAACTGGAATTTCAGATTCGCGCTGTAGCTGTCTCCCGTTCACAATCTTTTTTGAAAAAGAACTCATTTTAAATCAGCGATATCTACCTCATCTGTACTCCGATTCGACTGAATTTTTTTTTTTTGAAATTGGGTATATTTTCACAAAGAAATCAGATCTACAATTAGATTATGCAAATATTGCCCCAGAACATATCAATCTGATCTGCAAAATCGCCACCCCTAAAAATGTCTACAACGCAGCTGATTTTCAAATCAGCGATATCTCCCTCATCTAGACACTGATTCGATCGATTTTTTTTTCAAATTGGGTATTTTTCACAAAGAATTCATATCTACAATTACATTCTACAAATATTTTCTCAGAAAATACAGATCTGATCCACAAACTCATTGCCCTGAAAAATATCTGCAACACAACTGATTTTTAAATCAGTGATATCTCCCTCATCTCGACTTCGATTCGGCCGATTGTTTTTTTCAAATTGGGTATTTTTCACCAAAAACTCAGATCTGCAATTAGATTTTATAGGTTTTCCACCAGAACGTACAGATCCGATTTGCAAACTCACCACCCCGAAAAATGTCTACAACACAGTTGATTTTTAAATTAGTGATATCTTCCTCATCCGGATTCTAATTCGGCCGATTTTTTCTTTTCTTTTCTTTTCTCTCTCTCTCTTTTTTTATTTTTATTTTTATTTTTTCAGATTGGGTTTTTTTCACAAAAAACTTAGATCTGGAATTAGATTTTGCAGATTTTGCTCCAAAACGTACATATCTGATCCACAAACTTGCCGCCCCTAAAAATGTCTACAACACAACTGATATTTAAATCAGCGATATCTCCCTCATCCGGACTCCTATTTGGCCGATTTGTTTTTTCAAATTGGGTATTTTTTTGCAAAGAACCCAGATCTGCAATTACATTCTGCAAATATTTCACCACAACATACAAATATGATCTTCAAAGTTGTTGCCCCAAAAAGTTCCTGCAAAAATAATAAAAAAAAAATCTTCTTTTCCCAAGAAACTGCTCTGATACCACTTTTTATAGATCTTACCTGAAAATATATGAGAATCAAATATACCCAAGAAATAAAAAGATATAAATAGATAGAAATGCTTCACTTTATTAATAGAACCCTTAAGGTAGAGCAACACCATACATTCACTCCTTAATGAAGGAGAACACTCCATAAGCCATACACCTATTCATACAATAATCCTTGACCTCTCTCAATGGGGAGTCTTTAGCCACTATATAGGTCTCATACATACAATACCATGGGTCATTACCATGGTTCCCTCAATACCATCTATCTAATTCCATGAGCTTATTACATTATTGCTAACTACTTATGGTCCCTTACATAATATGGGTTAACCACCTTATTTATTGCTATAGTCCGTCCCGTTATTACAATATTCCCTTTGGTACGTCCCTCTCTACCCCATATTATCCCCCCTATGTATACTACATGATTCAATTATATTAGCATCCACTCTCTCAAATTTTTTTTTTTTGTAGAGTACTAAATATCTTACATAAATAATCACCTCCATTTGAAAAGATTCCTATAAGGGAATTTTGTAAACCTTGACAATCATTTGCTGAAAACATTAATTTAAAATTTTAAAGATTTTGTAAGACATACTAATAAGTTGGACTAGCTTGGATCCTTTTCTCGTAGGTGATTTATAGAAAGTAAAAAAAAAGAAGACAAATCTGTAATGAAAAATACTATTCCTCTAAGAGACTCTCAGCCATCCACTTTGTTCTTACAAAGGATATTAAACATGCAATAGGCTCAGATGGCTGTAAAAACCTTAGCCACAAATTTAACGAAGGGCATTGTTCCTGTAAAATGGGTAAGCCTTTTTCCCCTTTTAACGCTCATCTTGAAATAACCATAACGCTCAAAAAATGGAGTAAGGATTAATTAACCTCAACTCAAGGTAAAAAAGTTGAGACAATGTCGACAACCTTAAAGGTAAACAAAAAAACTTACCCGTTAAAGCAGATAGGGGGCATAGAGACACAAAAGATCGCATGGATTTGCATGACAAAATATGAAGAATGGTTTTGCCTCTAGAACATTGTTTAACCAATATAAATATGAAAGCTTTTTTTTCAGTCATGGAACCAAAGACATTTGGTCACCTTAATTCACAACTCTGAGAAGTGTGCCAAATCAGAAAACATAGCCTCAGCTCCTGTCTACCATGACTAATATTCTTCAATATAATCACACAAAATAATGTTTCTTATGTAATTAATAACTAAAGAGTCAAACGAAAATGCCTCTCTCTGAAAACCTTAAAGAGGGAAACCTATAATGCAAAGGACTATGCCTCTAAGAAACTCTGACCTATCTACTATGTTCTTCTGAAGGAAGCTAAACATGTGTTAGGGTGAGATGGGTTTGAAAATTTCTACAACCTTAAACGAAAATAAATAACTTACGAGTTAAACTTGCAGATAAGAGGCATAGAGAAGCAATGCATCGCATGGGTTTTCACAGTAGAATGGGTTCAAATGGGTTTGCATCTAGAACCTTCATTAACCAACATAACGGGTATGGGAACAACCGTCTCAGAAACCCTTCGAACTACCTCCAATCCAATGATTTGACATTCTCCAATAGTCTACAATATAATCCAATGGTTCAAAATGATGACAGTTGTGAAATACTTCTCAAAAGGAATGTCTTACGACGTAAATATACATATCAGATGAAAATATAAAACATATAAATAGTACTTATAAATTAATATCTATTTTACCATATAAATTAAAATAATATATGACATATAAATATTACTTAAAAATTAACATCCATTTTAACATATAAATTAAAATAATGATTGCATAAACATCTTTAAATTTAATTAATAAGTGATAAAAAATTAATATTTTACAATATAACAAGATTATACCCAGAAGAGAAAGATAGAAAGAGAGAGGGAGAGAGGGAGATGAGGGAAGAAAATCATAATGCCATGGGATAACACCATGGTTTATCAATACTATGGGCCATATATGCTTTTGATTATTATGTTACATATCTAGGCTTTTAATTATTCAATTACAATAACATGGGCCAATAACATGGCTTATCAATACCATATGCCAAAAAAACATAACTTATTTCAAAATCAAAATATTTTGCAAATACTTTATTTTAATTTAATTTTATAACATTTTTTAATTAAATCTAAAATGAAAAAGGTTATAAGTACTATTGAGGTATATCTAAACCCTCCATCCTCACAAGTACTAAAAATATCCCCATAGAGAGGATAGATGCATTTTAACCAAGGATCAAAGTAGAGAGAGAAAACAAAGTGACTAACAATGATAGAGGAAAGAAAGTGCATAATTCTTTTAAGTCTTTTATTATTGTATTTTCTTTGACATGATTGATCCAAAATATAGATTTAATATTTAACAATCAATTATATATATTTTTAATTTAGATACTTTTTAAAATATAATACAATGGGATCATATTTAAGAGAGACAGTGAGATGGAAGGGGAATAGAGTGGGGGGAGAGAGACAAATGCATTGATTTTAGTGTAGATGTTGATTTCTGATTTGATACAACTAGATGTATGATTTACATTAATTTCGAAGTAATTAGATTAATAATGTGCATTTATTTTAGTGTAAGCACATCTCTTCCCCCTCCATCTATATCTCTATCTCCAATTTTCTCTCCTTTATCTCTTTATATCACCCCCCAAACATACACACACTCTCTCCACATCTATCTATATATCTCTCTCTCCATCCTTTTTCCACTCCCTTTCTCTCTCTTTCCCTTCTCTCTCAACACTTCTCTCTCATATCTATATCTTTTCCTCACCCCCAAAACATGAAAACTCTCTCTAAGTGTGCGCACATAAACATTATTCATGAAGTGAATTGATTTATTTGTTACAATAATTCAACCATAAATACAATACTTGAATTTTTATCTTAAATAAAATGTTCTCTTACCCAAAATGTCTTCTTCTTAAAACTATAAATTGTTCGTAATTCACTATATTCTTATTATTGAAATTTTCTATTGTTCAACATTCTTACATTGTCACTTTGCACTTGAACATTTTATTTCATCATTTTTCATCATTCATGTTACTAAGAGTCTCTCTCATATTAACAAACTTAAACAAAGTTAAAGTTAAATTGTCCTATTAAACATATTTAGCATATTTAAAATAATCAAAATAATTATATGTTCAACAAATTTTGTATGACTCCACACGACTGAAACCAGCGTAGATCCATCTTAACTTCAGATCTATCAAGATTCTAGAGGGATCAAATCTCTCAAGGTGCAAACATTTCCTCAGGTTTTGCACTCAAAAAAAAGTTTGCACCTCGAGATATTTAATCCCTCTCGGGGCTGGATAGATCCTAGGTTAAGATGGATCTAAGTTGGTTTACAAAACTAAATCATCATGAACCATTAGATATGTAAGAACTTCTCATCAAATCATTATGAAAGTCTAATCAAGCATATAATCCAAATCCTTCATCAAATCATTATCAAATTCTAATCAAGCGTGTAACCCAAATCCTTGATCCAAATCCATGGATCCATAGATGATGAGTATTATGCAAAAAATATTATTTTGTTTTGACATTCAAAGGTTTAGTTGTTGCATGTGTGTTTCTTACATTTTCAATTATGTTTCTTGCAAATTAAAAACTAAAAAATCAATTATATTTTTGTGAATTAAAAGCTATGAAATCAACTATGCTACTATGTTGCCTATACATCCATATAATTTCTACTTCATTACATATAAAAAATATTAATTATTAATTTATTTTATGAAAAGATAAAAGAGTTTTTTTTTTCAATTAAACAAAAGATTTACCTAATGTAAATATGGAAACATGTTTTACAATCTTTAAAATTAAATTAACACTTAGGCCTCTAATATTCATATTTTTGGTTTCACAGCTCAAAAATCTATATTTCCAATTTTAAAATCTAATTTGCAAATAATCCTTCAGATCATTTAAGGAAATTGAATTAAGATGCGAACACTCTTCCTTTCCTAAATTTACATGCACCTCCAGCTAATGTCTGTAGTGCGATGCAAATAGCTATGTTTATGGTAATAATGGTGGATTTGAAATCAGTGACTAGCGAAGATTGCAACGATATTTCAGTCAAAAGTCGTGAACTCTAATGTATGTAGGGTTCTTCAAATTTAATCCATGATCTATCTCGAATTTGAATCTACTTAGAAAATCATTCTGTGGTTTTCGATTTTTAACAATTTTAGACATATTTAAGTGCCATTTCTGCTATAGAATTACATTGATACTTGTAAAACAAAGAAGCTCGTTTGCACTTCAGCTGGGCCATGAAGATCTCTACTCTAAAAATTGAGTGAGATGTATGCTCCAATGTTGAATTATCTAACATAAATCAAGTAGATATTCCAGTTATAAGACATCACAATTTTAGATATATTTAAGTGCCATTTCTACTTTAGAATTACATTGATACTTGTAAAACAGAGAAGCTCGCTTGCAGTTCAGTTGGGCCATGAAGACCTGTACTCTAAAAATTGAGTGAGATGTATGCTGCAATGTAAAATCATTGAACATAAATCAAGTAGATATTCCAGTTATAAGACATCAAGTATATATTCCAGTTACAAGTTTCAAAAATTCCCATAACAAAAATTATGCCACTAGAAATTCTGACACTTGGCCGTGTTTTATAGTGTGTTGTATTGGAGCGTACTACATCACTAAGCTTTGCCAAACATCTTGGAGACCAACTTCTTAAAAGTTACATAGCACTATAACTTACTGTAGAATTGCCCACTGAAAGCATTAGCATATACTAATGTTGTTTCTCACAAATGATCTCCAAGCATGCCCCATGAAGGCAGAAATTGGTCTCATGACAATTAATGGGTCTCAGGTCTCCATTTTCTGTGTAGTAACTTTTATCAATTTGTTTAATAAGATTAGTAATATATGTTTATATATGTCTATCAAATCAATTTTGTTTGCTAGCGTTACAATATTTCTATGAAAACCTATGAGTTCTCACAGTGAGAAAATTTCATAGGTAACATGAAAAAGATGTCAGGAACACTAAAATAAGATAAAGAAAGTTTTAAGCTAGTGAAATGTTAACAAATTATTTTTTTTAAATTAAAATAAAAAATATTTTAATTATTTATAAAGTTAAATTTTATAATTTGTCATGGCCAATGTAAAATTAATAGTAGTCAACAAGGAAAATCCATTTCTAGAGCCTCATCTAGAGAGAAACTAGTAATATTTTTTCAATTATTTATAAATTTAAACCTTATGATTTTCCATTTCTACAGTCTTACCTAGAGAGACTAGTAATATTTTTTTAATTATTTATAAAGTTAAACCTTATAACTTGCCATGGCCAATGCAAAACTAATAATGGTCAACGTGGAAATCCATTTACTTCATTATACATCTTAAGTTACTAAAGTTAAAAAAATTATAAGAAATAACTTAATTATAACTTTATTTAAAATAATTACTATTATTATTAATAATAGAAATAATATATATATTAAACACAAATATCTTTAGAAAAAAACTTGTACAAGATTCTTAACCATCTATATTGATCCCACTTTGTTATGGAGATTATAGACTTTATTATGATACCATCAACCAATACAATGGCTAATCAATACCACATGCCAAAAAAACCATAACTCATTTCATATAAGATAGGTTTATGTTACATTTCTTTTAATTAATGAATTTACCTAAAAGGGAAAAAAAAGAGTAGCTACTTTGAAAATAAATGTCTACTTTTGATTTATGTAATTACTAAGAATATTTTAAAATATTCTATGGAGGTGAAATCCCTATCATCCACTTAATAATTTTTTATAATTAAATTAAAAATTTGAAGCTCAAATCTGAAAGAGATACATTTATTAGCATAATTATTAATAAGTAAATTGGTATTGTGAGCCGAGTGATGAGACGACAATAAATAGAATAAAAAGAGATATAACCATTGAGGAAAATAAAATTAAAATCTAAGGAGGGCCAAAGGTAAAAGGGTTTGATGTAATAAAATGAAAGTAATCTAATGAGGGTGAAATTTAAAAATATGTACTAAAAATTAAAAAAGAGGGAGGGAGGGTAAGTTATTAAAATATTGAATTAAAACATAATTATACAAAAACAAAAATAACTATGAAGAAAAAATTTGTTGGAATAGAGAAGGAAAGGGGGAAATGGGGTAAAAGTTATATAAAATGTTAATGATAAAATAAATTTAATAAAGGCAATAAATTAAAAGTAAATATTATATAAAAGGAGGGGGGAGAATATAGATAAATAAGGGAGCTGGGTAGGTTGGGGGGTGAGGTTTAAAATATAGTCTACCAAGGGTGTTTTGGTGTGGGGTGGGAAAAGACTAAAAATTGAAGAAGGACCATATATTAGAAAAGAAAATATGTGAAAATAAAGGGAAATAGAGAAGGGAGAAGGAAAATGGGGATAAAGGAGATCAAATAAAAATAGAAAGGAGGAGGGATAAAAATATAGGGGTAGACAGAGAAAGCAATATAGGTTATAATCAAGAAAACTCAAGAAAGGGGGAGAGGGGAGACTATAAAACACACCAATTGATAATATAATGGATGACAAGTTTCCAATATTGGTCTATCCTCTATCCTCTATTCCCCTTGTCGAGTTCTGACTCAGAGTTGGAACATGCATCTAATTCTGAAGCCTTTAGCCTGACCACCAGTGACTGCTTAGCTCGACACTCACTTTTGTTGTGAGTGGAGCTTTCCGCTTTTATGGAACTCACACCACTTTCCCGTGTCCTTTTTCGGCTTCCGGCACTGTTCTTTGCTTGTGGCTTTGGTGAGTTGTCCTAAGCTGCCCCGCCTTGGCTTTGTCCTTTATTCTACAGTTTGGGGACACCTTTCCCCTGCTTCAAATTCGTAGATCCAAAGTCTCATTTCTTCTGTTTAAACTTTTGCTCGATCTCGACGGCATATCGGTATGTCTTGCTAAGCAAGGAGATGTTCAGGAATTCTATTTCATCCTAGACATACTTCTGTAGGAAGCATCGATATTTGAGTACCAAATGCTACTCCAAATCCTTGATACCCAACTTTGTGCAAAGGGTATGAAAAATATTGGTAAACTTCGGAACGTCTTTGTCCCTTCCCTGCTGCAGCATGGTCCACTTTATGTATTGATCCTTATAGCTTCCGACAAAGTATTACTGATCCTTCATGGCAGCCTCGAATGAATTCCAAGTGGGTTCTATTGAAAATAGTGAGGCCGTACTTTCATCCTTTTGCTCGCAGTAGGTTTCCCACTAGTCCTTGACTTGGGGGTGGCTTTAAGAAGAGCGAAAGTAATCTTTTCCCACGCAAAAACTCATGAACAAAAAAATACCCTTCTAGCATATTTAACCATTTATCTACGACGTCTGCATTTATATGACCCTCAAATATGGGAATTTCAAAGTTAACTTGTACCTTAAAGGGTGTGGCACTTCCAGAGTAGCTGCTGAAAGTAGATGTGTCGCCTCTGGGTAGCTGCTGAAGGATCTGGGCAAAGTTGTCCATCATCGCGTTACTTTGTCGCTCGAGGGCCTCTTTGAGCAATATTTTGATAGAATCTCCTACCCTGTCGTCATTCTTTTCATCTGCCATGGGAGGCCATCGGGATTTGTGAGGTTGGTGTTGCAAAGGTTCAACTAGTTCAAGCCCTGACTCCTTATATCCCAACCTCGTTGGGGACATGCAGGGAAAAACAGAGAAAGTGCATACCACTCTGATACCATTGATCCGGATTTAAAAATGAATGCAATAAAGTACAAAAATAAACACAAATACAGAGATACAACAGAAATAATACTTCATTTTATTAATGGAGAATACTGAAATATGCTTACAAACAGAAATGGAAATAAACTAGCTCGGGCGATGGTAACTTATCTCTGAGAAGAGATGTGGCAGCTACATGCCTCTGAACTCCCTTACAATGACGCTCAAGGGCCTTTTTATTATTGAACAATAAGAGAAAACCCTAAACAACCAAAAACCTAACCCGAGGAGATGTAACACCAAGAGTTTATGGACCCTGTTGGGGTGAGTTGGACAGCGAACTTCTCGGGGTCACGACTTGGTCATATTATCTTCGTTTGACATGCATGATAACCCATTGGAAAGATCTCCCTGAGGAATATGAAAAAAAAAGATGATATAAGACAAAAAGTCATTGGCGATAGATTTCAAAAAAACGTCGTTTAGGGCCTCAAAATGGCTCCGAAAGTTTTAGGACCCGAAAAACTTCTAAAAATAGTAAACTATGCTACAATTAAGGAAACTGAAAAACTGAAAGAAGAATTGGTGGGGGTCCAAGTGAAATTGGCAGGTGGCAACCAATATCCACCTGGATCACTATATATTTTTTATTTATATGCATCATTTTCCATAATTTTGACATATATATATTTCAATTTATATGCACATCCTTGTATGTCATCTCTGTGGAGATACTCTATGTACCCACTTGCATCTAGGAATTATCTAATCATTAACAAAGAATTTGACAATCCCAAATTTACAAAAGCTAAGAATTTTTAATACAATATGAAAGCTAAGTTGAAAAAATATAAATATTTTTAAATTTTGAATAGTTAATTAGAAATCATTTAAACTTATACTATTATTTAAATACATATGACTAAGCCAATTTCAATAATTTCTAATTTCAATAATTTTAAATATATATTTATTTAGTTGGAATTTTTAAATACAACTTAACTTTCATTTTTTAATATATTTTTCTATAATAATTATGTAAACTATAAATAACTTAAGACTAAATCATTACATTAACTTAATAACTTAAAATATCAACAGTAGTTCTTCAATTTTATCCTGCTTTCACTCTTCCTGTGAATCACCCAATTCTAAACGAAGAGAACAAATAACATCATTTTTAAATTTTTTAAGAAAAATATTGATTTATGCACTCATAAGTTCTTCATTAGATGATTTGTATATCTCTGTAGAAACATCAAAACTCCTCATTGAAAGATTCCTCCAAATACCATATATTTGTTCAAGAAGATTTTATATTTTTTCATCACACACATGAGTATATGGGGGGGTTCTTACTAAACCAAAGAAAAAAGTTTAAAAATGTGTAGGAAAGAAACGAAAACTTGCAAGAAAAACTATGTGAAAAAGGAAACCAAATTAGAGCAAGTCACTAAGGTCAATCCCCTAAGCTCCTCCCCAACAACGACACCAAAGTATTGGGTGCAGTAGATGGTGTATTAATGGACCAAAATTTAATTTGAATATGAGTTTCTTGGGCTTTAAGACACAACATTGGAAATGACAGACATATCCTTCACCAAACCTACAAAACAAAACCCTAATTTGCCTAGAAACTATTCACTCCTTGAGCTCTTGCAGTACTACAATTTTTCACTTTCCCCGTACATCCAAAAGAAAAGTGTTATGCTCCTAGTGTAGGAATCAAATATGCGATCTTACATAAAGAGAGAAAAGCATTCTTTGTTCTACTTCTTCAAATCGAGAGATACCTCAAACCAAAGGTCCAAAACAGTGTTTCAATCCAAAAGAAACATTTGCAACAGGAATGAAATAACAACACTCTTAACATAAAAACCAAGTTGGAATAAACAATGATGAAATACCAACAAATCCTCAACAAATATTGGTATAATACTTATTCCAAACCCATATCAATCAATCAAATCAAACAAAAGGATCAAAGAAGATAATCACTCACACTTGCATACTAGTCCAAAGCTTATTAAAAAATAAGTCAACATTGATTAACTTACTTCCTTGGTCAGATATAAATTCTTGAAATATTATGTTGTCACTATTCTTCTGGAAAAGGCATAAGGAAAATACTATGTGGTGTTGTTGATGGTTTCTTGGAGATGATACATGCTTGTGACCAAACTTTGAAAAAAATACAGGGTATGCACTAAAGATATGAAGCATTTTGGTTTGAAATATATATATAAACTCTAGTCTAAATTTGTAAAGCCAAAAAAATCAAGAACAATATTACAAACTTTGCAACTTATAGTTTAATTTGACCACACGATATGGGTCATACATCCATTCAACAAAAGACTTTATAATTCACCAAAATGCTTCATATTTCCAACCATCATGACCATATAATGTGTGGTCTCCACCCAATGATGTGTAAAGTATTTAAAGAGTACAATCCACTCAAAATAGTTTTGTGCGCACATATGTATTTCATATCTTAAGGAAATGAATAAATTTATTTATTTCAGATCTTAAAGAGTCCTTATAAATAAGGGAATGAATTGATCATAATTTTTTGAATATATATAAAACATTCAACGCGCAATAAGTCAACAAATTTGCTTTAGATCTTACCTTTTGAATAATTTTTGTCTCACAGCAAACAAAACATCAATTTATCATTCCAGACCCACTACAAATTTGTCATTGTATTTAGTGATTTTGAGTGGATTTTAGGGTAGGAATATGCATAAATCTTGAATATTTTGTTCCTGTTGCAATTCGTGAATGGCCTTCTCATAATAACAAGTTACAAGAATGGTTATGATATCATTTTTTATGAATATATAATATGTACCATGAAAACTCAACACCAAGACAATTATAGAGTATCCAGAATCCTAGATATAGACCAAACATAAATCAAAGATATATGTAGTTAGATGAGAAATGGAGGATATGAATTATGCACAAGAAATATTCTACTCTGAAATTAAAAGCGTAGATTAACATACCAAATGAAAAATATCAAGCATTTATGAACAAATATGAAACCTAGGTGAATGGAAGGACTAGAAAGAGGGAAACGAGGTAGAGGAAAACAAGTTGGGATGGGGGCCTCCTAACCAGCTTATTGCTTCTTAAAATAAATCAGATAACAAAATCACATGTTGAATAAAAAATGAAAAGTAAAACTCACCATAAGTTGTTGCACTGAAAATATTATTCATCCTTCTATATCATGGATTCTCAGTGTCCAACACCAAAAATGAATTTGGCCCCCAATCTAAACCAATAGCATAGTTTTAGAATAACATCACTGCCCTCCTTTTCGAAGAGCCATGACTTTGCTTTATATAAATATTTACAATACAAATGTAGTGTTAGGCAAGCCAACCCATTAAAAATAAGGTGAAAAATAATTTTCTAGCAATAGAGGTCCAATACAACCATTAGCTAATCACATAAATGCATTTTTTACAAATCTAGGCAAGATCCTAAAATTCTAGAAATATTTCCCTAAAGAACCCCTCGTATATCCCAAACCATAGTGAATTTCGGAAAACAACCGACGCCTTAAATTCGTATGCTGGGAATGAACCCATGTTTTATAATTTTGATATTAGACTTCGTATACATGGAAATCGAGGAGAAAGTTTGCAATTTGAAAACTACATGAATTTAGGGCTGAGTTATTAATTATTTTCTAAAAATTGATCCATACAACCTGGGTGAATTATTACTCATTTTCAGGTGTTAAAACATCATTTTGGCAAAATCCATCTTCGGTTTTCCTCGAAAATGTGTCAATCTATCAAAGACACAAATTGGTGTAGGAAGGAACCTAAGACTAGTGCATGCAAAACCAAAGAATTAGTGAATCACCATCAATGGAGGAAATTGCATTTTACCTTAACTAAATCTAAAAATTGTCTTTGACAAGAACGCAACATAACCTTCAACATGAGTTGAAGTGTCTCGACTTCCTAACAAGTCCCTAAACTTTCATATGATGGATCATCAAATTTGGGTTGCTTAGAAATATCTACAATGTATGTTTTAACCCAGTACAAAAATTACCTGCATACAAATTCTAAAACACAGAAAATAAATAATGCGAGAGCATAACACATAAAACACATATACACAGATATTTTCCCCTGAATACCAAAACTGAGTCTACCAAATTGATTTTTCATTATATTCCTTTCAATGTTATAATACATATTTCTACATGCCAAAGCATCCAATACCATGGACAAAAAACCATCGTGTCGAAAAACATGGACCAAAAAATCATGCACAAAACCATAGGTAGGTCTGCCCAACCTAACATAAGGTCCAAAACCAAAATTTTCCAGGGTGCTACCCCAAACCCCATAGAGTGGGGTTACTTGCAACCCTCAAACCCCCTACGACTCCCACCGCTACATAATCGGCACAACGAAGGGGGGGCTTCGGGCCCTTTCTAACCCCCCAGGTTAACTACGTGGGCTAGTCATGGAAAGAATATAACGCAACCCAACATTCTCCCACTTGTTGTTTTCTTTCCACAGGGGGCCACAAGAGAACTTAGTCATTTATCCAGCCCTACAACACCCATTGTTTCTCTACACCAAGAGAACTTCTCAGAGCTTATAGATTTTGTCAATGCATCTGTAATATTCTTCAAAGTGTCCACCTTTACCAGCAACACCTTTTTGTCTTCCATTATATCCCTCACAAAGTGATACTGAACATCAATGTGATTTGTCTTTGAATGGTGAGGAGGGTTCTTTGCCATGAAAATTGCACTCTGGTTGTCATAGTCGATCCTTATAGCTCCCTGTACTAACCCCATACTTGAACACAATCTCTACAACCAAACTGCTTCCTTGCTTGGATGAGTGGCTACCATGTATTCTGCCTCTGTAGTTGATAGTGCCACTACAAATTGTTTCTTACTCATCCAACCGAATGCACCTCCAAATAGGTTAAACACATACCCACTTGTAGATCTTCTTTGATCCAGATCTCCAGCCCAGTCTGCATCAACAAAGCCATGAATATCCAACACTTTATCCAATCCTGGTCTTCCTTGGTAGTATAAACCATAATCACTAGTGCCACGCAAATACCTGAAAACTTGCTCCACTGTTGTCCAATGCTCCTTTCCTGGTTTTGACATAAACCTGCTCAATACTCCCACTGCATGTGCAATGTCTGGTCTAGTACAGACCATTGCATACATCAGGCTACCGACTGCACTTGCATATGAACACAGGACATGTCCTCTTCCTCTTCTTGTGTCTTGGGACACTGTTCAATAGATAACTTTACACCTACAGGAATAGGAACCTTCATTGGTTTACTATCTTGCATATTAAATCTCTGCAATATTATCTCGACATACTTCCTATGGTTTAACCAGAGCTTCCTCTTTGCCTAATCTTTTTTAATTTCCATGCCCAAAATATAGTTTGCAGCACCAAGATCTTTCACGTCGAATTTGGAGGACAATTGGGTCTTCAAATCCTAGATAATTTCTTTATCATTTCCAACCAACAACATATCATCCACATACAAGACCAAATAAATAACATGTTCACCAATTAATTTAAAATACACACAGTGATCTGTTTTGCTTCTGGTGAAGCCATGTCCCTATATAAATGTATCAAATTTCTGATACCACATCCTTGGTAACTGTTTTAACCCATACAGAGACTTCCTTAACTTGCATACCAGTTCTTTCTTACCCTTCATCGTAAAGCCTTCAGGTTGCTTCATGTAGATTTCCTCTTCCACATCCCCATGAAGAAATGTTGTCTTCACATCCATCTATTCTACCTCAAAATCAAAAGCAACAACAACAGATAAAAGTAATCTAATATAAGTTACCTTGGCAACAGGAGAAAAAATATCACCAAAATTAATTCTCGGCACCTGGGAATAACCTTTTACTACCAACCGAGCTTTGCATTTCTCCATCTTTCCTTCTACATTTGTCTTCTTCTTGTACACGCATTTGCTGCCAATGGGTTTCCTTCCAGCCGGCAACTCCACTAGATCCCAAGCCTCATTTTTGTGCAAAGATGCCATTTCATCAACCATGGCCTCTTTCTAGAGTTTTCCATCCTCTGAATCTACTACTTCTTTCACAGTTATGGGATCACCATCAGTAGTAGATAAACAAAAATTTGAAGAGAAAGCAAATGGACTATACCATTTTGGTTTCCTTCTTTCCCGAACTAATCTTCTCACACTCAAAGTTTGTGGCTCTTCATCTTCTAACTCCTCCTCTGCTGTAGAGTCTGATTCTTCCTCCTTTAGCTCAAACTCTATCTTCTTAGGTTCCATTGGTTGGACTTCATGTTTGTTAACATCTTTCACCTCTCTGAACACCACATCTCGGTTGTACACAACCTTCCTTGTTATTGGGTTCCAAAGCTTATAACCCTTTAAACCATCCTTATACCCAATAAAGA
>APFE030645283.1:0-33814 GCA_000404065.3 Pinus taeda
TACATACTAGTAACTACAATGGAATCATGGATGCCATATCTATCTTGATTTATGCAAAAATATGCATGTTTTCATGTCTTCTACAATTAATTTGGTATTTGGGATGTTTGTTTTGAGTATAAATCCAAAAAAATATATATATATATAGCAGACGCTTCCGCGGACGCTTCACTTCCTAGATTTTTGGAAAATGACGCTTCCGTGTCCTCGCTTCCAAAAAATGTTCCCGCTTCGTGCAACATTTCCTGCGCTACTGTGTAGTGTGCGGGTATGGAAAAAAAGTGCGTACTTTGTCAGTCGATCAACGACGACAAAGATACAACCCTTGCCCTATACCATGGGCAACCTTGTGATGAAGTCCATCGAAATACACTCCCATTTCCCCTCCGGAATGGGAAGAGGCTGCAATAATCCTGCGAAATGGCTCATCTCCCCCTTGTTCCTCTGGCAAATGTCGCACCCCCAGATATGCTGGAGTACATCCTCCTTGAAGCCCTTCCATGAGAACCTCTCTCTAATGGCCCTGTAGGTTTTGGTAAACCCCTGATGGCCGGGCAATGGTGAATCATGTGATGCCTGGAGTATCTTCTTCTTGAGATGAGATCCCTCAGTCAAGAAGATCCGGTCCCTGTAGTATATAATCTCATCGACCACCCTGTACCTATCATCCGCCACCTGCCCATCTAGAACCTCACATGCAAATTTGTCCTTGAAGTACTCTACTAAGAGTCGAGCCATCCAGTCTGTGTCCAAGCTCATAAGAGACAACGTCGTTGGTCTACGTGAAAGGGCATCTGCTACCACGTTGTTCTTACCCTTAACATACTCAAGGTCAAAGTCATACGCTTGGATCTTACTGATCAACTTTTGCTGCCTCTCCTGTAGCTGTTTCTGCTCCAAAAAAAAAGACCTGAGGCTTTGTGATCAGTCCTCACCCTGAATCTGTTACCCACTAAATACTGCCAAAACTTGGCCAATGCATGCATAATGCCAGCATCTCCTTGTCGTATATAGAATACAACCTCTTGTGCGGAAGGAGCTTCCGGCTCTCAAAGGCTATTGGGTGACCTCCCTGCATCAACACTGTGCCGATCCCCTCTCCCGACGCATCACACTCCAAAACAAATGGCTGCGTAAAATTCGGCAATGCAAGCACTAGGCAGCGGCTCATAACCTCCTTGAGCTTGTCAAAGGCTCGTTGTGCTGTATCCGACCAACTGAATGCCCCCTTCCTTGTCAGATCTGTCAGGGGTGCAGCAAGCTGAGAGAAACTCTTGACGAACTTCTGGTAGTAAGTACAAATGCCAATGAATCCCCGAAGTTCTGTCACGTTCCTTAGCTCCTGCAAATCTCTGATGGCCCTGACCTTCTCCTCGTGGACTCTCACTCTGTCCACCACTATGATGTGTCCCAAGTACAACATCTCCGTCAACCCAAACTCACACTTGGAGAACTTGGCATAGAACTGCTGCTCCTCCAAGATGTGCAACACTGTCTCAATGTGCTGGAGATGCTCCTCCCAAGTCCTGCTGTAAATAAGGATATCATCAAAGAACATCAACACAAACTTCCTTAAGTAACTACGGAAGATGTGATTCATGCAGGACTGGAATGTAGTTGCGGCGTTAGTTAGCCCGAAGGGCATCACCAAAAATTCAAAGTGCCCATAGTGACACCTGAAGGTCTTGGGAATGCCCTGCTCCCTCACTTGAATCTGATGGTACCCAGATCTCAAATAAATCTTTAAGAAGAACCGTGCTCCTTTCAACTCATCCATCAACTCATCGATCCTGGGTATGGGGTACCTATTTTTCAGGGTCTTCTTGTTTAGGGCCCTGTAGTCAATGCACATCCTCAATGTGTTGTCCTTCTTCACCAACACCACAGAAGAAGCAAAAGGACTCGTGCTTGGCCGAATGTGCCCAAGAGCCAGCAACTCCTGAATGGCTTGCTCAATCTCGTCCCGATAGGCATTGGGATGCCTATAGGGGGTAGTAATCACTGCCCATATGCCCTGCTCAAGCTCAATGGTGTGCTCGAACCCCCGGTCCAATGGCTGTCCTGGCCGACTCTCCCCAAACACTGTGGCATACTGGTCAAGGATGGACTGTATCTCTAGGGGCACCGTCTGCCTTGTAGTCCCTGCCTATGATGCACGCAGCTCCACTGCCCACTCAACATCTCCCTTCCGGAAGACTGCCTCCATCCGATGAGCTGAAGCAGTCTGAGGCGGATATGTGTGATGTCCCCGTATCTTCTCATGCCTCCCCGTCTTCCCATCATCCCACTCCATCTCTAGGGCCTTCCAATCTGTCGTGACCTTCCCTAGAGTGATAAGCCACTGAACACCCAGTATCATGTTGGTGTCTAGAATATTGACCACGAAAAAGTGGTCAGTCAGTGTGTAGGTGCCCATCGTCACTGATAACTCTGGGACATAACAAGCACACACCATGGTCTGATCTCCTGGGACCAAAACTGAAAATCCAACGAAGCTCTCTGTCTGTATGCCTCTTCGCTCAACCATCTGTGCATCGATGAAGTTGTGGGTTACCCCACTGTCAACCAAAACTCATACTCGTTGGCCACGTACTGTCCCCCGTACGCGCAGCGTCAAATACTTGGGAACTCCTCGCAATGCTGCAAGGGCCCCTCCGGTAGGTGCAAAAGCTACACCACCTGCTACTGCTGGTGGAGGTGGCAAAGGATCCTGCGCGGCATGACTATCTCCTGCTTCCACATCATCCTCCTCATCCTCTTCCCCGCTGCTCTCAGAGAAGACCTCAATAAAATGTGCTTTGGCAACAGCACATCTATGTCCCGGTGCCAACAGCTCCTGACAGGTAAAACACAACCGCTTCTTCTTCAGCTCCCTCCTGGCATCATCATCAAGCTATGCTCGTCCTGGATTCCCCTTTGGAGGCGGAATCCTCACATCCTTCCCCTTAGGCTGGAAAGCTTGTCTCTGGGGGTAAGGTGTCCGAGTCCTGGGTAAGGCATCCCGAATTCCTGAGTCCTACTAATAGCATCCTGGAGTGTGGCTGGTCTAGTGGATCTGACTAGACCCTGAAGTGGCTCTGCTAACCCCTCAACAAACATGTAGATCCTCCGTGCCACGAATAGATCTGGCACCATCACTGAAACCCTTAAGAAATCTGCAATGTAGGTCTCTAGGTTCCCGGTCTATTTGAGCCTCGTCAGCTCAACAAAGTGTTGTTCCGGATCCCTTCGGTCAAACCTCTCCATCAATCTCCTAGTGAACTCGGCATATGTTGTCACTGTGGAGTGTCCAAGTGTAACCAACCCATGGAACCACCAGTCCTGGGCCTCACCATCCAAATGTAATGTCGCCACCTTGAGGGCCTCTGTCTCTGACATCTGGTTAAGCTGGAAATAGATGTCCAACTTCTCCACCCAAGACTTTGTCGAACTGTTTGATGAACCATCAAACGTAGGCAAGTGGAATCTACTAGCTATGCGATGGGTGTCTCCATCATGATAATGCCGGTATCCTCTGTGATGGTCACGGGGTCTACTATCCCGCTAGAGCTGAACAAAGTCTCTGAATGAGAGAGCATCCTTGAAATCCTGCCCATAGGCCTAGTACTAGGCAAAATAATCGCCCATATGACCGGGCTCTGCCTCCTGCTGGGCTCCGGCCCCCGTGTCTGCTCCTAGAAAAGTGGGCATGGTAGAGCGTGTAGGGGCATGTGAGGCCATCTGCTGAGTAGTATCACGCTGAGTGGCACCCTGCTCTGGCAAATGGTGGGATGTACCTGATCCCTCACAAACCTGGAAAACCCACGAGTTCTCACGCTATCTAGCCTCCACTGCCGTGAATCTCTGCCCCATCACCTCAATCTGCCTTGACAGATCCTGCACTGATTTGAGGAGCATGTCTGCAAATCTCTTCCTATCCTCATCTGCCATCGGATCCTCCTGTTCTGTGCCCACCACAGGCTCCTCCTATTCTGTGTTCACCAAAGGCTCCTCCTGTTCTGTGTCCACCACCCGAACAGAGTCTCCCTCTCCGTAGGTGTTCTCCAACCTACGCTCAATATCTCTGTATTTCCTACCTCTGTAACAGATGTAGGGCTTCTCCCTCAGTGTCATAGACTGCTAGCTCCACAAGCTGAGCCAGATATATGCTCCGATACCACTGTAATATCCCCTTTTAGGGATATCACTCAAACACAAGCAAACCCCAACCAGAGATGGACTCTCAAGAGATAAAAATAACAGTAGTGCAACATACAATAATGTATACATGAAATATAAGCAGATACTCAAGAAATGCAAAGAGAAATGCTAAGCCATTTTATTATACTGAATAATGGAAAGAGTACAGGAGGTGATCAGAAAGATAGCACCTCGACTTGCACAAGGCAAGTGAAGATATACACTCAGAATGGTAAGGGAATGGCCTCTCTCTGAACTGCGTCCAAGCTGCCGGAGAACTATTGTGCTGCTGCTACTGCTAGAATCAAATGAGGATTTGGGGCTGTTCCCCTCCTCAGAAAATGCTGAAACTCTGGAATCAACCTCTGCTCAATAAACCCAGAAAAACCCAGAAAGCTTTTCTGAAATAGCTAACCCCCGAAAATCACCCCCGTGAGGATCTACGCTATCCCTCAAGGCTCTGCGCTTCCACTGAATAGAACCCTCCAAAACTATGCCAAAAATCCTCCAATATGCAAGGGCTGATCCCTTGCTCAATCCCCCAACTCAAATCCTCCACATAAACTCAATCCAGAGCTCCTACCAAAAGAAATTGCGTCCTCCTCTCTCAAGACTGCGCAGTCATCAAATGCTCAGTTCCTCCTCAACTCCAAGGATCGATCCTCCTGCAAAAGACTAATGAAACTACCTTGCCTGAGCAGGCACTCGAAGTCCCCCAGGGCTAAGGGTGAGATCTCCAAACAGAGACACTCGATGCACTAAACAGTGTTGCAAACAGCCTAAACAACCAGTGTGCTCTGAGTCAAAGTGACTAGCTCAAATGCTCATAATCGAATGCCAAAATGAGGAGGCTCCTCTCCCCTTTATAGCGTTGGCCTCTCTCAAAACCCTAAGGCCCTCCTCCTCCAACGTAGCCTCTCTCTTGCCACGTGCTTCTCTCCATTTGCGCAGTCCCTCCAAGTGTCCACGTGGGCCCCTACTCTACGTGGTCCTTTGGCCCCCTTGGCTCCCCTTTTAAGTTACAATGTTGTGCTACTAGGGACTGACTTTATTCAAAAAGTGAGTTATGTCCCCCTTTCCTCACCTTTTTATTTATAAATAACTATAGAAGGCAAAATTGAGCAAAATCGAATATTCCAATTAGCCATGGCTAATTAGGAATATTACATGGGGGTTGTGACCTTGTTGGTTGGAGACTACTGGGGTTTGGTAGCTTGGTACTATTCATATTCGATATTGGATATGTACCTAGCTTGGGTATCCATTGTCATAGTAGAGACATGGCCCAGCTCGAGGGTGACCAACTGCTGAGAGAGATGGTGCAATGCAATCTATGGCTGGGTGGTGCATCCAAGGTCTACAACTAGTCAGTCGATTATGATAGAAGAGTGTTTAAAAACTATTTTATGTATGTTTTATGGATTTTTTTCGCATGTTATTTTATTTTTCTATCATGTTACGTATAATGCATTATGTTCACAGTATCAGTAACAAACACATGGGCATCATCCCAGTTGGACAACTTGGGGATGTCAATGTTGAAGAATCTGGGGCAATTATAGTTAATGAGATTCTTCTTAGCATGATAACTATTTGTGAGGTATTTTATCTTTAGATTATTAGCACAATATTTTCTTGATATAATTAGTGTGTGTATTTCTTACTTCATCAAATAGCTACCAAAACAAAGAGACAAGAACACACGATGTTGGCTTTCTGCCAAGGCCAAAACCTCTCCCTCTTGGAGAGGAAAACCCCCACAAAATTCTTCTTATAGAGATTCCAATTGACGAATACCAAGACCATGACCCTTGACCTACTATGCCACTCCAAGACCAAGACATCAACCCTCTTCGTTGTCACTGTTGAGATCATAATTATGTTGTACCATAGAAGCCATTACTACTTTACCACTGAGATCTTCATTCTCGCTGCTCCATGATCGTTCCTTCATCGAGCTTTTCAACATCACAACGAGATATTTATATACATGAATGAGAGTTGCACTGAGATCACTATTGTATCATAGTTGCACCACTGATCTCTTCATTGGAATACCACCGAGATCATGATTGCATAATGATTGTGTATGTCGAGATAAGATTATGTATGTTGAGACTATGATTGTGTATACTTCTGAACTGTGCTCTTCACCAAGACTATAGCTATGCCCTCCTTGCACCGAGGTCTGCTGCAACTATGCTGAGACTGTATGGTTGTTTCATTTAAGGCATTCCTCCTCTAATTATGTATCACATGCCCTTTTCTGCCCAACACGCGTCAACATGTGTGTCAAGGTAATTATTATGTGCCAATGCTTCTCAACATATGTGTCTAGGTCCATGCTCAACCTCTACGCAATATGCCCCTTGACCCAAGCGTCCTCAAGTCAAGTGACCAAATTCCATAGGGCTAGGTGCCTAGCACTCCTCCTTCAAGGTAGGTACCTCTCGTAATCAAGGAAATGACCTCCCCATTGTGTGCACCCAATGGGCTAGTCATAATGTTGATTAGGATAACAACCTCCTAGGTAAACGCATCATGCTAGCACTTTAAGCAAGGTCAATCGTCCACCCAAACTAAGCCATCCATATGTCCATCAAGCATCTCCTATGGACTAGACCTAGCACTCTCCTAGCTATGTGAAAACACTTTTGGAATAACCCCAAAAGCTAACAAAGCACCAATGAAAGAGTTTAGAAGGTCAAAGGATAGGGGATGATAAGAAATCTCCCATGAAAGAAAGAGAAAAGGGGTAAGGGGGTTTTCCCAAGGAAGAGTAATTCCAATTCACTAATAATGGCTTCAACCCAAAAGAAGCCATCAAAAGGATGAACTAAATTGACACTCATCATAGAGAAATGACATAGTCACCAAAATTATAACAAAATAATGTGTGACCTAGCCTACTTCCCACTCTTCAAGGGATATCATGGATAAAAAGATAACTTAAATCACTCAGGATGCAATGGAAATATGAAGAAAAGGAAGATTTTGGCCAAAAAATAGGTTGACAAGGTTGTATTTCTTCTCATTTTAGAGGATCTAGCTCCATGCTTCACATTTTTGCTTATGTGATTCTAAAAGAACAGAAAATAGTTCACTTCCTCAATTTCATTCATCTCAACCTTATTACACTATTCTAGCGCACAAAATAAAAATAGAGGAGAGGTGTTACCCACCAAAATGGGTAACCCTAGCAAAAAAAATGTTCTCCTATTTTGGATATCCGACCAGCCAACAAACCTACATATTAGCTTGATGATGATGACATGTCAGCTCCTCCACCATCCACACTAGTAATGATACCTATCGCTATCCAGCACTCCTCTTGAATGATGGGATGTCACTCAACATGTACTTTGATCATTTTGCAATTTGGTGCTTTTACTTAGTGTTTTGGGAATTTAGTATGGAGAAAGGGGTGATCTAGATGATTGACCGATATCGGCTATAAATTTGTTTTCTCACTTTACCAAGGGGGTTAATTTTTATCCCTAGTCCAATGGGACTTCGCCTAAGGACTGAGGGTTCTAGGAGGGCACTACTTGGAAGACCTAGATTTGAAATAGCGTGTCCATTCTCCCTTTACCATACATAACACCTTCCACAACACATTATAAGCCCTTGATACTATCTCTATTCTTCGGGTTCAACTGCCATTGGTTCATTGGGATTTGGTGCTCTCTTATCTACATATTTGAGTAGGGCCAAAAAACATTGCCCTGGAGATTGATGTAGCTAAAAGAATGGAAAGGCATAATATGGCCACAATGAAAGAAAATAAGATCAAAATGCAAAAGATGGTCGAGACATAATTTAGCGTGTGGGCAAAAGCCAAGCATGATCTCCACCCTGCTCATTAGCCATCACCCAGTTCCAAAGTACTCGATGCTCCATCTCATCAAAAGAAACCCTTGCATGTACCAACCCTAATTAGTGACAAACCACCACATCTTAAGGGATAAATTAAATGCTATATTATAAAAATCAAGCTTTGACCCTTGAGCTATGCGCCAAAACACAAATCATTAAAAAAATAAAAATAAAAGGTGCACCAAAGAGGTGGGAAATGAAGGACAAGCAACATAGCTCATGCATCCATGATTTCTCCCTCCATTACATCTATACACTCAAGATGTGAACTCTCGTTAGTTGGTCTCCTAACCATGGCACTTGGCCATGAATGTTCTTCCTTTCATTGTCACTTATTTACACCAATGCCTATTGATTGAATGGTTAAATACTTAGCCACCCCTACAAAGGTAGGCAACCTCTTTAATGGACTTGATCTAGTAAAATATTTCAAGGTGATCCCAGTTTGAAGTATTAATATGCCCTAAGCGCTTCAGTAGGGTCCACTTAGATGCATTTATGATCTTAGTCTCTAAAGAGTGGTTTCTTTCACTTGACTTTCGGTTGATTTTGGCAAGTTATCCAAAGCATTAGAGGTCTTGAGGGCACCCCACTCCACATAATTCCCAGGCCATATCCTACATTCTAGAGATCATGATGACATAACAGATGCAAGGTTGCCCACTTTTGGTAGAGCGTTATGCATTTTGATGACTTCGGCAATTAGTTTGCATCCCAGAGCAGCCCAAGGAGATAGAACATTGGGATTCTCCTTCCTAGAATGGAGGATCTTTGGTGATGTACCAACGGACAAAACATGCCCCCAAGTTGGCCTTCACTCTACTTGATGGGCATGCCATGATCCAGGGCTCAAAGGAGGATGGTTATTCTTGGTATGATCAAGAACGTCTTGTTGCACCCGATGGAGCCCTAATGCTAGAGATACGAGGCAACACATTTCTCACTTGAAACCCATGGAGATGATGTCTGGCACCCACAATTGATTTTTCGACCCTTGGAGCTGCTTTGATGTGTGATTTGGGGATTTCCCAGAGATGGAGGATGATCATGACGCTTGAAGACAATTTTGAGCCTTGTCTTTGCCTTGATGGAGCATTTTGATCCCTAAAACAATATGAAGTCATCACCTTGTTAAGTCTACGTCACACACATTTATGCTTATCTTGGCATATTATGTTACAAAGCTAGTGGGTTGGCTTGTAACCCAATTTTACTTTTGTCCACTGAAAAATCAAACTTGCATAGGGGCTTTTAATTAGAAATTAGAAGAAATAGCCCTCATATAAATATAGAATCACCTATTTCATTTTGTTTTTATTTCATTTCTAAGGATAAATAATTAAATTATTTAAGTGACTTGTACTATAATCTCAATTGCGGATTAGGATTTAATTCTAGCCATTGATCACTTAGAAGATTAGGGTTAGTGATTTTGTCTTAATGAAATTATAAAATAAGCCTAAGGGAAAGGCGAAGACAACAATTGTTGAGGAAGCGGTTTTCTTAAGAGAAAGAGGCTAATTTAGACTGAAGAGAAGTAAGAAGAATTGCAACAAGGAATTACAGAAAAAAAATTTCAAGGGAATCCAAGTTGAGGGCAAAAAGAGGCCAGGTCAGATGAATAGGAGGGCCAAAATATACAGAGTCCAAATTTCTTAAGTGTGCAAAGGTCATACGAGGGAAAAGAGAGGGGACAAATTGCTGGTGAGGGAGGCTTAATTTTCTTGAGGTTGAGTTTCTTTAGTAGTGAAAATTTCCACATGCCCATTTTTCATAGTAGGATCGAGTTCCAAGTTCCCAATAGTTTTAATTTTCTATGTATTCTCTATGGGCCTAAGCCCAAATTTTGGGGAGGAAATTAATATGAAAGAAGATTGCGTTGAGAACAAATGTAATGTTGTAGTGTGATTGACTTCCCTAGTTTACTTCCGTTGCATTTTATTTTCTGAGTTAGTATACCATCATGTTTGTTTTATTAACAATTTCATAAATATTTGAGATAATGTTTTTCTGGGTTTTTAATAAATTTTTAAAAGTAAAGTAAATCATGTCTGGGATAAAAGAATTTAACACCCTTCCCTTTATATAAAATAGGCAAGGGAGGAACACATAAAACATGAACTAAGTCCATACAAGTAACCAACAAGGAAAACCCACATTGAGCACTATATTATACACAATAAAAGGATAACAAGTGTCATACTTGGGTTCTACAAAAACCCAATGTGGTACATGTTACCACCCATTTTGTCGGTAATATCCCTAGGAGAAAGTTTTTCTCCGAGATGGTCCTCAATGGACAACAAGCAACCCCTTGTAGCCATAAGCTAACTCAGTGCATCATATCTCTGCAACCTGAGCCAGTGATGTGGTCCCTCGACCATCTTCCATGATCGTATGTTTGAAAGTGGGCCTCCCGAATCTAAAGGTATGCCTTGTCATTTTGAAATAGAGTATTGTAGTTTGCTTCTCATGGCACTTTTGGGCATGGATTAATGGGGGGATTCGGCAGAAAGGATGGGCCAAGTCTGTGCTTTTGTCCCCTACACCCCTTTTAGGAATTAACCTTCGATTCTAGTCCCATGGGATCATTTTTACTAATCATTTGGTTTCAGGGATGGTATTTCACGGGAAACCTTGATTTTGGTTGCGTGGTCCCGCTCCCTTATCCGCTTATATTACCCTCTTTGCATTCATTATCACCCCATCCATATTTTCTCGCACCTGGGTCCACATCCCTCCATCGTGTCCACATAGGGTTAGCTCCCCCCTTCCCCTTGCCCACACCTTGGGTAATGGCCTGGAATGATGCCCGGAGGTTGATGCAGCTGAAAAGAAAGTTAAAAGCATATATGGCGACATTCAACGGGAAAAGTACCACAAAATGCAAAAGATGGTAGGGACGAAATCATTTAGCATGTGGGCAAAAGCCAATACATGAGTTGTACCCCATTATCATGGCCATCGGCCTGATCCCTACAGGTTGTATGAGCTTCTCTCATTATATAGGAACCCATGATTGTCCCAACCCCTGGTGGGCAATGAACCGCCCCACCTTGAAAGGGGGAATTCACTGCTATGTCTTATACATCATGCTCTAATCCCTTGAGCCCCGAGCAGTTAATCAAAGAAAATCACAAAAAGGCAAAAAGTATTAAAGGAGGGTGGAAAAATCAAGGTCGGGGCACCTCATGTTCCATGTTTCTGTTCAAGTGTGGGCTTCCCTCTTATTAGCTACCCTTGTACCCCAACATGTGACTCAGGGTTGCCCCTTCTCATTCCCTACTTCATTGACCTATTTTTCACGTGCCGCCACCTCTCGAACGATGTACCTTGACTATATTATCCCCTTTAGAAGTAGAAACCACCTAAGAGGATTATTGGTTAACCCCATTTGGAATTAGGAGGCATTGGCACATCTTGAAGCCCATTGTGGAAGGGCAGGCCATTATGAAGTCCCCACCTGTGGTCCATGATTAGGTTGGCTCATTTACTCGATTTCTCTAATGATTTGTTGTACTGGAAGACTAGGGGACACATTGCACCTTATGCACGAATGCAGATGGTTTCCATCTTGGGTTTGGTCTCCCTATACGGGGTCCTAATCCTCCAAAGGGCTACATTGGCACATGTAGGGTGAGCATTGAGAGTCATGGGCCTCTATAGCAGAAAATTACCATCCATGGATTCCCACAGCCATTCAGAGATTGCTCATGGTTCACTTATTGGATGAGAAGGAAGCACTTGATCCATCATGCCCAGCCGGCTCCAAATCTACACCATACACTTGGGAGATGATCCATGACTTCCACGATGATGTGGCATCACTCACACCATCATCCTAGTCCTTGAGGGAACCCTACAGGTATCTTCGATTTGTTTGGAGACCCATGAGGACACTTGTGTGCCCCCAGATGTTATTTCGAGCACCAGAGGTTATTACAAAGGGCCAACCCCTTGCCCATTGCTTTTGAGGGTCCTTGTCTTCATTATGGTACTCACGGACCTCATTAGGCCTCTTAGAGGGCCCTACAACATGCATAGATTATTATTTCACCTCTTGAGAGGCTTATCTTTTCATTCATGAGCTAGTTTGGTGGGCTTGTCACCAAGTTGTATTATGAGAACATTATCTTATTTTTAGGGCTTATGTAAACCAAGGAGGCTAATTCGAAGTCCTAAGTTGTGTATAAATACAAGTGAGGTGAGATCATTTCTCATCATCACTTTGGATTGGATCTCTCTCTTGTTTAGAGAATTTCGCACTTTTTTCTGGAGGATGAATTAGAACTTTTATGGATGAATTTTGATGTATGGTTGTTGGTCTATCTTCTCTTGGAGCTTCTCTATTATCATATTTGAATGGTTGGATATACTCTACTGCATGTAAGTAATGCAGTACGAAATTTTGATGTTATTCTTTTTACTTTTTGTCATATATGTTGGACTGGGATTTCAGTTGTTTTAGGGCTAATTGTTGTATGCAATTATTGCTTAATATTGTGGAATTGTCTGTATTATAACGTTACCTCCATGTATGGGCCATGTAGTGTGAGCGAAATATCCTAGGGGTAAAATTTAACCTCAGTAAGCAATTCCTCTTTTTCATTTGAAGTATAAAAGTTGCAAGATTGCTTTCACTTAACCTAGAGGATTTGTGAAGTAATTTTGAGGCCTCCTCGATTGGGAACCAAGAAATATTACACATAATCAACATAGACTCCATTCTCCCAAGGATTAGGGCATTGATCTGCCAAGGGTGGTCACCAAATTCTTATTCTTTCACCTTTTCCCAAGTCTATTACCATTGGGATGCCTAGGGCATCAATTTCCTGACAAGTTAGGCACTAAAAAACTCGATCTCCAAGGATCTCCTACATTGGCCTTTCCTCTAGCCCCCCTCCAAATTTGAAGACATTCTGACGATGGAGTTTGGAGAAAAGCCAAGACCTAGCTCCGAGACCAGAACTTGCCCTGCCATCCCCAAGGCTAGCACTTCCCAGGGTCAAACCAACATCTTGAGCAATTATATTTTCTTTAATCCTCTCCCCACCTTGTCTAGGGTAAGAATATCATTGGTTGCTACATTCCTTCCACATACCCTAGACTGGGTCCACTTGGCCCCGTGTGGTCCCACTCCTTTGAAAGACCATCCTTCAAGAACCATCCGAGATACCAATTCTAACAAGGATTTTAGGGATTGGGAAACTCCTTCACAAGTCTTATCCCATAAACCTAACCCTCAAATCCTCTCCTCCTTCCCCTAGATTACCTAGTACCTTGCTTACAAAGCAAGCAATCTTTATCCTTCAAATTCTGGGAAAGGGATATCCGGGACACTCATATCCATTGACTTATCCTTCATTAGTGACCCCACACATACCGAGTCTCATCCCATTGGTAAAATTCCGCAAATAGAAGGGAGCCTTAGTTGTGGTGACAGTGAACTAAGACTCCATTTGTTGCCCTTGTCCTACCATTTGCCCTCTAGGGATTCCCTTTAGGTCCCCTTCTAGTTTGAGCGGTAACAATACACAATCCAAGCATGATCCTCCATAGGGTCAATGCCCCCTCCTCTAAGATGGTGCACTCTCCAACACATTGCTAGACCAACACCACTACCTCTCCCATGGTGTTTCACTCTCCAAGCATCCTCATTTAAGGCATTCCTCCTCTAGTTTTGTATCACATGCCCTTTTCTGCCCAACATGCCTCAACATGTGTGTCAAGGTGGTTATTATGTGCCAATGCTTCTCAACATATGTGTCTAGGTCCATGCTCAACTTCTATGAAGTATGCTCCTCAACCCAAGCGTCTTCAAGTCAAGTGTCCAAACTCCATAGGGCTAGGTGCCTAGAACTCCTCCTTCGAGGTAGGTATCTCTCGTAAACAAGCAAATGACCTCCCCATTGTGAGCACCCAATGGTCTAGTCATAATGATGATTAGGATAACAACCTCCTAGATAAATGCATCATGCTAGCACTCTAAACAAGGTCAATCATCCACCCAAATTAAGCCATCGATATGTCCATCAAGCATCTCCTATGGACTAGGAGACCTAGCACTCTCCTAGTAATGTGAAAACACTTTTGCAATAACCCCAATAGCTAACAAAGCACCAATGAAAGAATTTAGAAGGTCAAAAGATAGGCGAGGATAAGAAATCTCCCATGAAAGAAAGAGATAAGGGGTAAGGGGGAGTTTTCCCAAGGAAGAGTAATTCCAATTCACTAACAATGGCTTCAACCCAAAAGGAGCCATCAAAAGGATGAACTAAATTGACACTCATCATAGATAATGACATAGTCACCAAAATTATAGCAAAATAATGTGTGACCTAGCCTACTTCCCACTCTTCAAGGGATATCTTGGCTAAAGAGATAACTTAAATCACTCAGGGTCCAATGGAAATATGAAGAAAATGAAAATTTTGGCCAAAAAGAGAGGTTGACAAGGCTGTATAGAGGATCTAGCTCCATGCTTCACATTTTTGCATTTATGATTCTAAAAAGAAGAGAAAATAGTTACTTCCTCAATTCCATTCATCTCAACCTTATTACACTATTCTAGCGCATAAAATAGAAATAGAGGAGAGGTGTTACCCACCAAAATAGGTAACCATAGCAAAAAAAGGGTTCTCCTATTTTGGATATCTGACCAACCAACAGCCCTACACATTAGCTTGACGATGATGATATGTCATCTCCTCCACCATCTGCACCAGTAACTATACCTGTCACTATCCAGCACTCCTCTTCAATGATGGGATACCACTCAACAAGTACTTTGATCATTATGCAATTTGGTGTTTTTACTTAGTGTTTTGGGCATTTAGTATGGAGAAAGGGGTGATCTAGATGATTGACCGATATCGGCTATAAATTTGTTTTCTCACTTTACCAAGGGGGTTAATCTTTATCCCTAGTCCAATGGGACTTCCCCTAAGGACTTAGGGTTCTAGGAGGGGCACTACTTGGAAGACCTAGATTTGAAATAGCATGTCCATTCTCCCTTTACCATACATAGCACCTTCAACAACACATTATAAGCCCTTGATACTATCTCTATTCTTCGGGTTCAACTGCCATTGGTTCATTGGGATTTGGTGCTCTCTTATCTACATATTTGAGTAGGGCAAAAAAACATTGCCCTGGAGGTTCATGCAGCTAAAACAATGGAAAGGCATAATATGGCCACAATGAAAGAATATAAGATCAACATGCAAAAGATGGTCGAGACATAATTTGGCGCGTGGGCAAAAGCCAAGCATGATCTCCACCCTGCTCATTAGCCATCACCCAGTTCCAAAGTACTTGATGTTCCATCCCATCAAAAGGAACCCTTGCATGTCCCAACCCTAATTAGTGACAAACCACCACCTCTTAAGGGGTAAATTAAATGCTATATTATTAAAATCAAGCTTTGACCCTTGAGCTATGCACCGAAACACAAATCATTATAAAAAAAGTAAAAGGTGCACCAAACAGGTGGGAAAAGAAGGACAAGCAAGGTAACTCATGCATCCATGATTGCTCCCTCCATTACATCTATACACTCAAGATGTGGACTCTCATTAGTTGGTCTCCTCACCATGGCACTTGGCCATGAATGTTCTTCCTTTCCATTGTCACTTATTTACAGCGTTGCCTATTGATTGAATGCTTAACCTTAGAAATGCCACCTCCACTTGGGGGCTAGAAGAACCTAATAGGGTTGAAAACTTAGCCACCCCTACAAAGGTAGGGAACGCCTTTAATGGACTTGATCTAGTAAAATATTTCAAGGTGATCCCAGTTTGAAGTATTAATATGCCCTAAGCGCTTCAGTATGGTCCACTTAGATGCATTTATGATCTTAGTCTCTAATGAGTGGTTGCTTTCACTAGAATTTGAGATGATTTTGATAGGTTATCCAAAGCATTAGAGGTCTTGAGGGCACCCCACTCCACATAATTCCCAGGCCATATCCTTCACTCTACTTGATGGGCATGCCATGATCCAGGGCTCAAAGGAGGATAGTTATTCTTGGTATGATTGAGGACGTCTTGTTGCACCCGATGGAGCCCTAACGCTAGAGATACGAGGCACCACATTTCTCACTTGAAACCCATGGAGATGATGTCTGGCACCCACAGCTAGATTTTTGACCCTTGGCGCTACTTTGATGTGTGATTTGGGGATTTCCCTGAGATGGAGGATGATCATGATGCTTGAAGACATTTTTGAGCCTTGTCTTTGCCTTGATGGAGCATTTTGATCCCTAAAACAATATGAAGTCATCTCATTTTGAGGTCTACATCACACACATTTATGCTTATCTTGGCATATTATATTATAAAGCTAGTGGGTTGGCTTGTAACCCGATTTTACTTTTGACCATTGAAAAATCAAACTTGCGTAGGGGCTTTTAATTAGAAATTAGAAGAAGTAGACCTCATATAAATAGATAATCACCAAATTCATTTTGTTTTTATTTGATTTCTAAGGATAAATTATTAAATTATTTAAGTGACTTAGAATATAATCTCAATTGAGGATTAGGATTTAATTCTAGCCATTGATCACTTAGGAGATTAGGGTTAGTGATTTTGTCTTAATGAAGTTATAAAATAAGCCTAAGGGAAAGGCGAAGACACGACAATTGTTGAGGAAGCAATTTTTTTAGGAGAAAGAGGCTAATTTAGACTAAAGAGAAATAAGAAGAACTGCAACAGGGAATTTCAGAAGAAATCTAAGGGGAATCCAACTTGAGGGCAGGGAGAGGCCAAGTCAGATGAATAGGAGGGCCAAAATATATAGAGGCCAAATTTATTAAGTGTGCAAGGGTCATGCGAGGGAAAAGAGGGTCCAAATTGCTAGTGAGGGAGGCTTAATTTTCTTGAGGTTGAGTTTCTTCAGTAGTGGAAATTTCCATAATCTCATTTTTCATTTTTCCCAATAGCTGTAATTTTCTATGTATTCTCTATGGGCCTAAGCCCAAATTTTGGGGAGGAAATTAATATGAAAGAAGATTGTGTTGAGAAACAATTTGATGTTGAAGCGTGATTGATTTCCCTAGTTTACTTCCATTGCATTTTATTTTCTGAGTTAGTATACCATCATGTTTTATTTTATCAGCGACTTCAGAAATATTTGAGATAAATATTTTCTAGGTTTTTAATAAATTTTTGAAGTAAAGTAAATTAGATCTGGGATAAAATAATTTAGCACCCTTCCCTTTATATAAAATAGGCAAGGGAGGAAAACATAAAACATGAACTAATTCCATACAAGTAACCAATAAGGAAAACCCATATTGAGCACTATATTATACACAATACAAGGATAACAAGTGTCATACTTGGGTTCTACAAAAACCCAATGTGGTACATGTTACCCACCATTTTGTGGGTACTATCCGTAGGAGAAATGTTTTCTCCAGGATGATCCTCAGCCGACAGCAAGCAGCCCCTTGCAACCATCAGCTAGCTCATTGCGCCATTTCTGCGCCATCTGAGCCAGCCATGTGGTCCTTCAACCATCTGCCATGATCGTATGTTTGAAGGTGGGCCTCCCAAATCTAAAGGTATGCCTTGACATTTTGAAATAGAGTATTGTAATTTTCTTGTCATGGACACTTCTGAGCATGGATTAATGGGGGGATTCGGCTGAAAGGATGGGCTAGGTCTGTGCTTCTGTCCCCTACACCCTTTTTAGGAATTAACCTTAGATTCTAGTCCTGTGGGATCTCATTTACTGATCATTTGGTCTCAAGGATGGTATTTCACAGGTAACCCTGATTTTGGTTGTGTGGTTCCGCTCCCTTATCCGCTTATACTACCCTCTTTCCATCATTATCACCCCATCCATATTTTCTCCCCCCTGGGTCCACATCCCTCCACAAAGTCCACATAGGGTTAGCTCGCCCCTTCCCCTTGCCCACACCTTGGGTCATGGCCTGGAATAAAGCCCAGAGGTTGATGTAGCTGAAAAGAAAGTGAAAAGCATATATGGCCACATTCAATAAGAAAAGCACCACAAAATGCAAAGATAGTCGGGATAAAAGCATTTAGCACGTGGGAAAAAGCCAATACATGAACTCTACCCCATTATCATGGCCATTAGCCTGGTTCCTACAGGTTCTATAAGCCTCCTCTCATCATAGAGGAACCCATGATTGTCCAGACCCTTGGTGGGCAATGAACCACCCCACCTTAAAAGGGGGAATTCACTGTTATATCTTATACATCATGCTCTAACCACTTGAGCCCCGAGCAGTTAATCAAAGAAAATCACAAAAATTCAAAAGGTATTAAAGGAGGGTGAAAAAATCAAGGTCGAGGCACCTCATGTACCACAATTGCTCCCTCCCACACATTATAAACCCAAGTGTGGGCTTCCCTCTTATTACCTACCCTTGTACCCCGGCATGTGACCGAGGGTTGCCCCTTCTCATTCCCTACTTCATTCACCTATCTGTCACGTGTCACCACCTCTTGAAGGATGTATCTTGACTATATTATCCCCTTTAGAAGTAGAAACCACCTAATAGGATTATTGGTTAACCCCATTTGGAATTAGGAGGCATTGGCACATCTCGAAGCCCATTATGGAAGGGAAGGCCATTATGAAGTCCCCACCTGTGGTCCATGATTAGGTATGCTCATTTACTTGATTTCTCTAATGACTTGTTGTACTGGAAGGCTACGAGATGCATTGGATCTTATGCAAGATTGCAGATGGTTTCCATCTTGGGTTTGGTCTCCCTATATGGGGTCCTAATCCTCTAGAGGGCTACATTGACACATGTAGGGTGAGTGTTGAGAGCCATTGGCCTCCACATCAAAATATTACAATCGTATGGATCCCCACATCCATTCTGAGATTTCTCGTGGTTCACTTATGGGACGAGGTGGATGCACTTGATCCATCATGCCCAGCCGGTCGCATATCTACACCATACACTTGGGAGATGATTCAGGACTTCCACGATGATGTGGCATCACCCACACCATCATCCTAGCCCTTGAGGGACGCCTACAAGTATCTTTGATTTGTTTGGAGACCCATCAGGACACTTGTGCTCCCCCATATGTTATTTGGAGCACCACAGGTTATTACAAGGAGCCAACCCCTTGCCCATTGCTTTTGAGGGTCCTTGTCTTCATTATGGCACCCATGGACCTCATTAGGCCTCTTAAAGGGCCCTACGACACGCATAGATTATTATTTGACCTCTTGAGAGGCTTATCTTTTCATTTATGAGCTCGTTTGGTGGGCTTGTCACCAAACGTTGTATTATTATAACATTATTTTATTTTTAGGGCTTATGTAAGCCAAGTAGGCTAATTCGAACTCTTAAGTTGTGTATAAATACAAGTGAGGTGAGATCATTTCTCATCATCACTTTGGATTGCATTTCTCTCTTCTTTAGAGAATTTCGCACTTTTCTCTAGAGGATGAATTGGAGCTTTTATGGATGAATTTTGATGTACAGTTGTTAGTTTATCTTCTCTTGGATATTCTCTATTGTCATTTGTGAATTGTTGGATATACTCTACTGCATGTCAGTATGAAATTTTGATGTCATTCTTGTTACTTTTTGTCATATATGCTAGACTGGGATTTTAGTTGTTTTAGGGCTAATTGTTGCATGCAGTTATTGCTTATTATTGTGGAATTGTCTCTATTATAACATTCCCTCCATGTATGGGCCATGTAGTGTGAGCGAAATATCCTAGAGATAAAATTTGAACTCGATAAGCAATTCCTCTTGTGCATTTGCAGAATAAAAGCTGCAAGATTACTTTCACTTCACTTAGAGGGTTTGTGAAGTAATTTTGAGGCCTCCTTGATTGGGAACCAAGAAATATTACACATAATTAACATAGAATCCATTCTCCCAAGGATTAAGGCACTGATCTGCCAAGGGTGGTCACCAAAACTCTTATTCTTTCACCTTTTTCCACGTCTAGTCCCATTGGGGTACCTAGGGCATCAATTTCCTGACAAGTTAGGCAATAAACAAATTCTATCTCCTAGGGTCTTCTGTGCTGGCCTTTCCTCTAGCCCTCTTCCAAATTTGAATACATTCCGAAGGTGGAGTTGGGAGAAAAGCCAAGTCCTAGCTCCGAGACCAAAACTTGCCCTGCCATCCCCAAGGCTAGCACTTCCCAGGGTCAAACCAACATCTTGATAAATTATATTTTTTTTATCCCCTCCCCACCTTGTCTAGGGTAAAAATATCATTGGTTGCTACATTCCTTCCTCATACCCTAGACCGAGTCCACTTGGCCCCATGTGGTCCCACTCCTTTGAAAGACCATCCTTCAAGAACCATCCGAGATACCAATTCTAACAAGGATTTTAGGGATTGGGAAACTTCTCCGCAATTCTTATCCCATAAACTTAACCCTCAAATCCTCTCCTCCTTTCCCTAGATTACCTAGTACCTTGCTTACAAAGCAAGCAAACTTTATCCTTCAAATTCTGGAAAAGGGATATCTGGGTCCCTCATATCCATTGACTTATCCTTCATTAGTGACCCCACACATACCGAGTCTCCTCCCATCGGTGACATTCGGTAAATAGAAGGGAGCCTTAGCTGTGGTGACAGTGGACTAAGACTCCATTTGTTGCCCTTGGCCTAGCATTTGCCCTTTAGGTCCCCTGCTAGTTTGATCGGTAAGAGTACACAATCCAAGCATGATCCTCCTTGGGCTCAATGCCGCCTCCTCTAAGATGGTGCACTCTCCAACACATCGCTAGACCAACACCACTCCCTCTCACATGGTGTTTCACTCTCCAAGTGTCCTCATTTAAGGCATTCCTCCCCTAGTTATGTATCACATGCCCTTTTATGCCCAAAACGCCTCAACATGTGTGTCAAGGTAGTTATTATGTGCCAATGCTTCTCAACCTATGAGTCTAGATCCATGCTCAACCTCTATGAAGTATGCTCCTCGACCCAAGCATCCTCAAGTCTAGTCTCCAAACTCCATAAGAATAGGTGCCTAGAACTCCTCCTTCGAGCTAGGTATCTCTCGTAATCAAGCAAATGACCTCCCCATTGTGTGCACCCAATGGGCTAGTCATAATGTTGACTAGGATAACAACCTCCTAGGTAAATGCATCATGCTAGCACTCTAAACAAGGTCAATCATCCACACAAACTAAGCCATCCATATGTCCATCAAGCATCTCCTATGGACTAGGAGACCTAGCACTCTCCTAGCTATGTGACAACACTTTTGGAATAGCGCCAAAAGCTAACAAAGCACCAATGAAAGAATTTAGAATGTCAAAAGATAGGCGAGGATAAGAAATCTCCCATGAAAGAAAGAGAAAAAGGGTAAGGGGGGGTTTCCCAACGAAGAGTAATTCCAATTCACTAACAATGACTTCAACCCAAAATGAGCCATCAAAAGGATGAATTAAATTGACACTCATCATAGAGAAATGACATAGTAACCAAAATTATAACAAAATAACATGTGACCTAACCTACTTCCCACTCTTCAAGGGATATCTTGGCTAAAGAGATAACATAAATCACTTAGGGTCCAATGGAAATATGAAGAAAAGGAAAATTTTGGCCAAAAATAGAGGTTGACAAGGTTGTATTGTTCTTGTTTTAGAGTATCTAGCTACACGCTTCACATTTTTGCATATGTGATTCTAAAAGAACAGAAAATAGTTCACTTCCTCAATTCCATTCATGTGAGCCTTATTACACTATTCTAGCGCATAAAATAAAAATAGAGAGGTGTTACCCACCAAAATGGGTAACCCTAACAGATAAAATGTTCTCCTATTTTGGATATCTGACCAGCCAACAACCCTACACATTAGCTTGACAATGATGATATGTCGGCTCCTCCACCATCTGCACCAGTAACTATACCAGTCACTATCCAGCACTCCTCTTCAATGATGGGATACCACTCAACAAGTACTTTGATCATTTTGCAATTTGGTGCTTTTACTTAGTGCTCTGGGCATTTAGTATGGAGAAAGGGGTGATTTAGATGATTGACCAATATCAGCTATAAATTTGTTTTCTCACTTTACTAGGCGGGTTAATTTGTATCCCTAGTCCAATGGGACTTCCCCTAAGGACTTAGGGTTCTAGGAGGGGCACTACTTGGAAGACCTAGATTTGAAATAGCGTGTTCATTCTCCCTTTATCATACATAACACCTTCCAAAACACATTATAAGCCCTTGATACTATCTCTATTCTTTGCATTCAACTGCCATTGCTTCATTGGGATTTGGTGCTCTCTTATCTACATATTTGAGTAGGGCCAAAAGGCATTGTCCTGGAGGTTGATGCAGCTAAAAGAATGGAAAGGCATAATAGGGCCACAATGAACGAAAATAAGATCAAAACGCAAAAGATGGCCGAGACATAATTTAGCGCGTAGGCAAAAGGCAAGCATGATCTTCACCCTCCTCATTAGCCATCACCCACTTCCAAAGTACTTGATGCTCCATCTCATCAAAAGGAACCCTTACATGTCCCAACCCTAATTAGTGACAAACCACCACATCTTAAGGGGTAAATTAAATGCTATATTATAAAAATCAAGCATTGACCCTTGAACTATGCACCAAAACACATATCATTATAAAAAAAAGTAAAAGGTGCACTAAAGGGGTGGGGAAAGAAGGACAAGCAAGGTAACTCATGCATCCATGATTGCTCCCTCCATTACATCTATACACTCAAGATGTGGACTCCCATTAGTTGGTCTCCTAACCATGGCACTTGACCACGAATATTCTTCCTTTCCATTGTCACTTATTTACACCAATGCCTATTGATTGAATGGTTAACCTTAGAAATGCCACCTCCCCTTGGGGGCTCGAAGCACCTAATAGGGTTGAGTACTTAGCCATCCCTACAAATGTAGGGAACACCTTTAATGGACTTGGTCTAGTAAAATATTTCAAGGTAATCCTGGTTTGAAGTATTAATATGGCCCTAAACGCTTCAGTATGGTCCACTTAGATGCATTTATGATCTTAGTCTCTAATGAGAGGTTGCTTTCACTTGACTTTGAGTTGATTTTGACAAGTTATCCAAAGCATTAGAGGTCTTGAGGGCACCCCACTCCACATAATTCCCAGGCCATATCCTACATTCTAGAGAGCATGATGACATAATAGATGCAATGTTGCCCACTTTTGGCAGAGCGTTAGGCGTTTTGATGACTCGGGCAATTAATTTGCATCCCAGAGCAGCCCAAGGCACTAGAACATTGGGCTTCTCTTGCCTAGCATGGAGGATCTTTGGTGATGTACCAATGGACAAAACATGCCCCCAAGTTGGCCTTCACTCTACTTGATGGTCATGCCATGATCCAGGGCTCAAAGGAGGATGGTTATTCTTGGTATGATTGAGGACGTCTTGTTGCACCCGATGGAGCCCTAACGCTAGAGATACGAGGCACCACATTTCTCACCTGAAACCCATGGAGATGATGTCTAGCACCCACAGCTGGATTTTCGACCCTTGGAGCTGCTTTGATGTGTGATTTGGGGATTTCCTTGAGATGGATGATGATCATGATGCTTGAAGACATTTTTGAGCCTTGTCTTTGCCTTGATGGAGCATTTTGATCCCTAAAACAATATGAATTCTTCACCTTTTTAGGTCTACGTCACACGCATTTATGCTTATTTTGGCATATTATGCTAAAAAGCTAGTGGGTTGGCTTGTAACCTAATTTTACTTTTGTCCATTGAAAAATCAAACTTGTGTAGGGGCTTTTAATGAGAAATTAGAAGTAGACCTCATATAAATAGAGAATCACCTTTTTCATTTTGTGTTTATTTGATTTCTAAGGATAAATAATTAAATTATTTAAGTGACTTAGAATATAATCTCAATTGAAGATTAGGATTTAATTCTAGCCATTGATCACTTAGGAGATTAGGGTTGGTGATTTTGTCTTAATGAAATTATAAAATAAGCCTAAGGGAAAGGTGAAGACACAACAATTGTTGAGGAAGCAGTTTTCTTAAGAGAAAGAGGCTAATCTAGATTGAAGAGAAGTAAGAAGAATTGCAACAAGGAATTTCAGAAGAAATTTCAAGGGAATCCAAGTTGATGTCAGAGAGAGGCCAAGTCAGAGGAATAGGAGGGACAAAATATACAGAAGCCAAATTTCTTAAGTGCACAAGGGTCATACGAGGGAAAAGAGAGGGGCCAAATTGTTGGTGAGGGAGGCTTAATTTTCTTGAGGTTGAGTTTCTTCAATAGTGCAAATTTCCACAGGCGCATTTTTCATAGTAGGATCGAGTTCCAAGTTACAAATAGTTGTAATTTTCTATGTATTCTCTATGGGCCTAGGCCCCAAGTTTGGGGAGGAAATTAACATGAAAGAGGATTGCGTTGGGAATAAATTTGATGTTGTAGTGTGATTGATTTCCCTAGTTTACTTCCATTGCATTTTATTTTCTGAGTTAGTATACCATCAAATTTATTTTATCAACAATTTCATAAATATTTGAGATAAATATTTTCTGGGTTTTTAATATATTTTTAAAGTAAAGTAAATCAGATATGGGATAAAAGAATTTAGCACCTTTCCCTTTATATAAAATAGGCAAGGGAGGAAAATATAAAACATGAACTAAGTCCATACAAGTAACCAACAAGGCAAATCCCTATTGAGCACTATAGTATACACAATACAGGAATAACAAGTGTCATACTTGGGTTCTACAAAAACCCAATGTGGTACACGTTACCCACCATTTTATGGGTAATATCCCTAGGAGAAAAAAATTCTGCGAGATGGTCCTCTGCCGGCAGCAAGTAGCCCCTTGCATCATCATCAAGTAGCCCCTTGCATCCATCATCTAGCTCATTACGCCATTTCTCCGCCACCTGAGTCAACCATGTGGTCCCTCAACCATCTGCCATGATCATATGTTTGAAAGTGGGCCTCCCGAATCTAAAGGTATGCCTTCATTTTGAAATTGAGTATTGTAGCTTGCTTGTCTTGGACACTTCTAGCCATGGATTAATGGGGGGATTCGATAGAAAGGATGGGCTAGGTCTATGCTTTTGTCCCCTACACCCCTTTTAGGAATTAACCTTGGATTCTAGTCCCGTGGAATCTCTTTTACTGATCATTTGGTTTCAGGGATGATATTTCACGGGAAACCCTGATTTTTGTTATGTGGTCCCGCTCCCTTATCTGCGTATATTACCCTCTTTCCATTCATTATCACCCCATCCATCTTTTCTCCCACCTGGATCCACATCCCTCCATCAAGTCCACGTAGGGTTAGCTCGCCCCATTCCCTTGCCCACACCTTGGGTCATGGCTTGGAATGAAGCCCAAAGGTTGATGCAGCTGAAAAGAAAGTTAAAAGCATATATGGCCACATTCAACGAGAAAAGTACCAGAAAATGCAAAAGATGGTCAGGAAAAAAGCATTTAGCACATGGGAAAAAGCCAATACTTGAGCTCTACCCCATTATCATGGCCATCAGCATGGTTCCTACTAGTTCTATGAGCCTCCCTCATCATATAGGAACCCATGATTGTCCTAACCCTTGGTGGGCAATGAACCGCCCCACCTTAAAAGGGGGAATTCACTGCTATATCTTATACATCATGCTCTAACCCCTTGAGCCCCGAGCAGTATTACTTGCTTCATGGGTTTCATGAGCAAGAGATTTTATTTTTGAGTCAACACTTCCATTGAGAGTCTTTAGGAATTATTTGTCATCTAGTCATAAAATGATAGAGTCATTGTCATGTAATGAAGTCATGTTACACTTTGTAAAATTTCAAATTTGTATATGTAAAGTATCCTCCAAGACCTTGTCACTTATCCTCTTCAAGTCGACCCAACCACAAGTGATCATGTCGACCTAAAGGACATGATGAAAGGTGTATATATAAGCTAAACTCTACCTCACTTGAAGGAAAGCAACTCAACAGGCATTCGATCAAGAAGAAGTGCAAAGAAGGTATAGCGAAGGAGATTGTTCTAGGTATTGCGAAGTAGGGTTTCTTCTGGGATAAGCGAAGGAGAGATTCTTCTGGGGCAGCAAAGAGGAAAGGTTGCTTCTGGGCAAGCGGAGAGGAGGTTTCTTCTGGGCAAGCGAAGGAAATGTTTCTTCAGGGGCAATAAAAGAAGGATTTTTCTAGGTGACCGAGATAGAGATCTATAGAATGAGTTTATCTAGAGAATATCAGTGAAAGCCTAGAGACCGAGAATCTCTAGAGGAAACCGAGAAGGAGCAGTGTGAAGAATAGAGACCAAGTTTCTCTAGAAGGAATCAAGGAAAGCAGTTTGAGATCAAGAAGAAAGTCAAGGAAGGGAAGAGGCAGAGCATCAAGGTTAGTGACAAGGAGGATACTAGAGTCAATGGTCATGGTATTGGTACATATCAATTGAAGAATAATTTTGATCAGGTTTTCCTCTCAAGAGGTGAGAGGTTTTGTCCCTGGCTGATAAGCCTACATATTGTGCCACTTGTCTTTTATTATGCATATTGGTAATTGCCATGATGAAAAAAACATTATAATAGCATAACAAAGAAAAGACTATAAGCTAAGAAGTAAAAGTATATCACAAGCAATTATCAACCAGAGAAATCCTTTAACTATCCTTGCCCTAGATTTCTCGACACGGAGTCCATTGCAATGTTGAGATAGGAGAATTTGCAGTAGAACATATTTTAAAGTTAGACCCTGAAAACACTGGTACGTATGTACTACTGTCAAACACCCATGGTGCTACAAGAAAGTGAATAATGCAACAACGGTGATCCAGGTGGATGTTGGTGGCCACCCACCTATCCCATTTGGACCCCCACAACTGTCTCTTTCAGTTTTTCAGTTTCCCTAATTGTAGCACAATTTACTATTTTTAACAGTTTTTCGGATCCTGAACTTCCGGAGTCATTTTGAGGCCTGAAACGACGTTTTTTGGGAAATCTGGGAGCAACGTGGGTCCATGGACTGATGTTGTTATTCCCAAAGTTGTAGTGCTCAGATAGATCTTTCTAGCGAGATATTGTACGCGTCAAACGAAGATCGGGTGCCAAAGTTACGATTCCGAGAAGTTGATGTATCAACTTACCCAAAACGAGGCCCACAATTTGGCGTTTCATCTTCTAGGGTTGGGTTTTGGGATGTTAAGGGTTTTCCATTGTTTCTCAACAATAAATAGGCCTTCAAGCCTCATTGTAACACAGTTCAAAGACATGTAGCCGCCACATCTCTTCTCAGAGATAAGCTACCACCGCCCTAGCTGGTTTATTTCCATTTCTGTTTGTAAGCATATTTTAGTATTTTACATTAATGAAATTAAGTATTATTTCCACTGCATATCTGTATTTATGGTTATCTCTGTAATTTGTTGCGTCCCTGTTTAAATCTGGATCAAAGGGTGAGCAAAATGATGAAATCCAAGGATATAAGAAAGATTCCTAGATGTGGCTGGATTGAGGTCAATAGAGGAGATGTGTCACACCCAGGGACTGAGGAAATATATGCAATGTTGGAGAGCTCAACTATGCAGCAGAAAGGAAACAAGATATGTACCTAACACAACCTTTGTTTTGTGTGAGATGGAACAATTGGAAAAAAAACAAAATCCAGACAAGGAACAATTGCTTTTGTTGATGGTTTCAAGCATTTGGCAATTCAAGATGCAGGGATCCATAATATAAGAGCTTATATAAAGCTTTATAAATTGGCTTAAATTACTAAAGGCATTGTATGATGTTTGACATTTGTAGCTTCACAACGGGGATACATTACTCCATTGTATGAATAATTTGATTCGTTAGAAATCTACTACAATGATCGCTCATGCATATCAAATCATCTGGTTATACCCAAATGGATAGGGTGATGAGGCCTTGGAACTCTTTTGGTAAATGCAACGCGAAAGATTGAGAACTAGTTTTGTTACAATTGTTGTTGTTCTGCCAGCGTGTGTGACTGGGGGAGATCTGCAACTTGGGAGTGACAAAGTAGTCATGAACATGTTTTGGAGCTTATGTTTTCATAGTGGCATTATGTGCAGTCTAGAGAAGTGTTGTTACACGAGAGATCCTACTCTTTGTATAGACTAGGTTGGGGTGCTACTGAAGGTGGATTTTGGTCAAAACAAGTGCTATCAGCTCAAGCAGATAATACACTAACTACCACCTTACGTGAACTTTTTCCACATGTCCTTGGCAAAGATGCTTTTGACCTCAAAATCTCAATCTACAAAATGCTAGGAGAAAATGCTTTAAACAATTGTTTTAATGCAGCAATGTCTGGACATTTAAAAAAAAGTCACACATTTTGATACAGTGAAACTTGTTATTACATTGTGAATGGCCCAGGAGACCATAATCTCATGCAAGTAGCAAGAAGAATGAAACCCTATCCAAGGTTCTCTCCGATGAGCATTTTGGGTTCTGAGAAGGAAGTCAAATATTTGAAGCAGTTTCATAGCTCAAGAGGCTCTTGATTCAATCAAGAAGAAGATACCAGCCATGATCATCAAACTGGACTTATCAAAATCCTATGATAGAGTAGACTCAGTTGTTGTTACTCCACATACAAGTTTTGAGCCTCTTAACTAACATCCTGATAGAGTAATGCTACTCTACGACCACTTACGTAGTATTGATAAATGGCTCTCCCACACATTTCTCCAAACCTGGAAAAGGGTTAAGACAAGGTTGTCCTTTGTCTTACGTTTGTGGGTGGCAGAAGGCTTGAGAAGTACCTGAATAATCTAAAAGTAGACAGGAACTTCAAACGAGCACAGTTAACACCATTCCCCAATAGTTCTCACATGTTTGTAGACAATTTTTTGTTTGGAATGGGAGCAGTCAAAGAAACAAAATGCATAGGGAAAGCAATAGAACATTATTGCTTCCTAATGAGGATGGAAATCAGTCTAGACAAATTTACTATAATTAAGTATCAGGTTAGTGATTATAGATAAGAAAGGATCAAGGCTTCACTACATTACCATGTCAAAAAAAAAATGATGATTCTATGAAGTACCTAGGTTCCCACCTAATAAAAAGGGATATAAAACTAAATCTGTGATGCAACAGGACCAGGAGACTGACATTAATAAATATTGTGATAGAGGTAACCCCTTTTCATTGGATGGCATGGCTATATACCTAAAGGGATCCAAAACAACATTAGGAAGGTCTCTTTTAGATATTTATAGGCTGGAAAAATAAACGGAGGTATTCCCCTAGTTTCCAAAACCCAAGAAAAAGATGGTGAAGTAAGGGATTGAAGGACCCATTTTATCCAATGATCATGCTGCAAAAATATTTGGAGGATCATGTCTACTAAAGGGATTTGACAATCATTTATGGAAAAGAATATATTGACAATTGAACTGGGACAATTCGTGGAAACATATTTGCTCCTAGGAGACAATCTCAACTAATTAGTAGGAAATGTACAAGGGGTGCGAATCAGAAGAGACCCTTGGATTGGAGGTCTGGAGGTGCCCAGGTTATCTCAACAAGTCATAAATTTCCTTCATGATAGAAACTTACACTTTCTAGCAGAGATGTTTATAGTCAAGAACAGGTTAATTGGTGGACAGTAGGCTATAGAAGAAGGCTAATGATTTGGGGATTCAGGCAGATTCGGGCCCATTGAGGAATGGAAGCAAGATGCAAATGCACTAAATTAAACCTTCAACCAGAGTACTTGAACAATCTAACAGGTTCTCTGGACAACAAACAAGGAGGTTTATATGAAGTGAAAGTTGGATATGATAGCCTTGAGGACCCATAATGATAAATATGGAGATGACACTTTATGGAAATTTCATGCTTCTAGGATATTTCTATGGCTTTCCTGGAAGAACAAAATCTTAACATAGGATTATCTACAAAAATGATCATAGCAGGGCCCTGGACTTTATTTCCTCTGGAAATAGAATAGGGGAAACATAAATCATGTTCTCCTTAATTTACCAAGAAATGACTGGAGGAAAAGGAAAGTGAAAAGGAGAATTGGTATATGAGGCTCGGGAAGCATGGTTGGAGGATAAAAGGGTCCTACAGAAATTTTGATAAGGCAGAGAAGTCAGAAAAGGGGGCAGTCAGGGAACCTACAGATCAACTCCAACAGTCCTTAAAACTATTTTGACAGTGCTACTAGCAAAAACAATCCAATCAAATGTGGGACAGGAGGCAACCTAGAGATCTCTAATAAGCATAGAATCATTTTGAATGTGATCTGGTACAGGGCACTACCAATTTCGTAGAGATTACTGCATCCACCATTCTAATGACCATAGCATAAGAAACAGGATTAAATGATATCAACATTCATGGGAATTCCAAATTAGTGGTGGGCCACGAAATCACTGAACGAAGAAGAAGATAAGTTTTGGACTGCATGGCTGTCTTCAACTTGCAGAACCTATGAAAACCAATTTTAACTCTATACAGTATCGGTTTCATGATACAACTCCTACGGCTCTCTGCCATTCTCTACCAAAGCGGAATCCCATTATCCACTATATAGACATGCATAACTAAAAGTTTAAAGCTCGCCTGAACTATATAAAAATTAGAAAAGAAAAATAACAACATCGATATACATAACTAGAAGTTTAAAGCTCGTCCGAAATATATAAATTAGAAAAGAAATTTAACAACATCCAAATTAAATCGCCTAGCCAATGGATAAAAATGAAAAGGGAAAAGACAGCCAACCGAAAACATACAACCAAGACAATGTGTACATACATGACAGAGGCTCGTGATATTCTTCAGCAGGCTTGTATCCATGATTCCTTCCAAAAGCTCGAACGATAAGAGTACTTTTAGCGCTAATATAAATTTGTGCAGCCTGTTAACTAACAAAACCATATGTGGTGATCTATCCTGAAAAAAGAATGCGAGCAGAAGACGAAATATGGAAAAAATTAATGTTCAAACTCATCATCTAAGATGTACCAGCAAAGACTACGAGATACCGACATCAATGAATGTTTTCGTCTCTTTAGGAAAGCGAGAGTTGAAAGGTCCGTACCTTCCTTACTCCTTCTAATGCGCGAAAGGTGTACGAACATCTGTTCGCCGGATAAACGACCAATCAGGTGACTCTCGACCTGTTAACAATATTATTAAACGAGATTAGTGAATGTTTTTTCTGTCTTGCAAACCGAGAAATAAAGGATCGTCGCTTACCTTACGTAATGATGAAGCAAAGGGCGTACGAGCATCCTCCAGCACTTTGCCTGTACGGCCTATCAAGCTGACTCCACCTGTTACAATATTGTTAACCGAGAATGGTGAATGTTGTATGTCTTGGAAACCGAGAATTAAAAGATGTAAGTTGGCTTACCTTACCTAATGATGAAACCAAAAGGTGTACGAGCATCCTTTGGCACGTTCGTATTCCCATATTCACTGCAAACCATATATACACCATTTAAGAAATACGTGAACACCGCGCCTGAGGCAGATTGAAGCAAATAAACATAAGACAGGTATAGAAACCAAAGTTTCTCGTGTCATAAGCCTCCCTTTCACCTGTTGCAAACCCTCCCTTTCACCTGTGGCAAAATTATTAACCAGGTCAAAACCCATAAGCAAGAATTGCCAAAAGAAAAATAAAAGCATTATCTCTATGGTTAAAGGCCTTGCAATTCCCACAGCTTCTTCATTGTGATGTAGAAATAATGAAGACGGTCAGTTTAATGATTAGGGCTCTATGCAGCTAAAACCAGAAGATAACTATTAACCATTATCTACTCGGAAGCTTCTCACTGTACAGATTTATCAATAAAAACTACCTAAATTTAAAAACAAACCCATACCTGCCTTCCACTCCAATGGGCAACATTCTTTTTCAATTCTCCTGCTCTACATTACAACAACAAAATAAAATCACCAGAGCAATTGATGCAAACAAGCAGGGCAAAAGAAAGAATGATGAATTAAAATAAAAACATAAAAGAACACAAATTACAGTCAAAAGGGAACAGCAAATTAAAATTATAAAATCCAAGATGCATGGCTATGCAAAAGAAACAAACAATCCACAGAAAGAAAAAAGAAAGAAAAGAGGCAAGCCAATGCAATGTAAAGAAGCAGAAGAAGAGATGAAAATCTGGACATGTTTGGCATGCGAAAACGTCTTATATAATCTTCCTTTCAAACGGTCAAGGCGCTCTGAGATGATAGCTTATAGCTTTTTGGTATGATAAGGGGTCAGGGATTCCATCCGCATGCATTTCAAATTTTGAATTGAGTACACGAAATAGAGGATCCTCTTGTAAATATTCCTTCTTTCTTTCAGCCAACTTTGGTAAAAAAACTTTTTTTCTGGTTTTGGTTTTGTTTTTTCAGCGTCTCCGCTCCATTATTTGTTTTTCAATATATTTATTTGGTTTTAAATTATAAATATTTTTATTTAATTTTTTTATATTTTTTAACTATCAATTTTATAATTTTCATTTATTTAAATTTATAAAAATTTTTAATTATTAAACTAATTATAATTTCTAAATTATTAAATATTTTATTCATTTGTATATTTAATTAATAAAACCGTTTTTTTTTTTAAACTTTTCATTTAATTTTAAATATTTTAACTTTTCAAAACCTTGTTTAAAGTGTTAAAAATTTTAATATTTGAAATTTATTTGAATTTTATTAATTAAAAGCGTAAGTGTTTAAAAACTTTTATATTTTAATTATTGAATTCATTATAAAAGAAAAAACGTATCCTTTCATTGTCGCTAGAGCTATGTTTAATTTTAAATTGAGGAGAGTTTTTATTTTTTTTATAAAATATTTTTGGATCATAAAAAGGACATAAAATGGAGTAGGTTTCTTGGGGTAAGGATTTTTTTTTTATATAATAATATTTATTTTTAAATTTAATATATATATTATATAAAATAATTTAAAATATTTTATTAAAATTTGATTTATAATATTTTTTAACAAATAAAAATTAATTCTTATTTATTTAATAGTAGATGTTATTTATTCTTAAATTACTTTGAGATTAATAAATTTAGATTTTCTTCAATTATTATTATTATAGTTAAATATTTTAAAATAATTAATTAGATGTTTTTTCAATATATTATTATTTAGTTAGATGAATGTAAAATTTAAAATTGAATATATATATGCTTTTAATTTTTTAATATAGATTAAAATAGTTTAGAAATCTTTTTTAATAGTAATAAAAATAATAGATTGTAGATTTTCACATTCTATAATCATAATAGTGTTGTTTCTAGAGGTCATTGTTACTTGTATTTTGCTAGCATTGTATTCAAGGTTTCAGTGGACATTCTATCTATTTCTAATGACCAATTAAAACATAATGATTAGAAAAGAGGGTATGAAAGTTTAAATAGGTATTTTCTAATTATGCTACTTCAATTGGTCTTCAATTGGTCATTGACGATGGGTGGAGTGTCCCCTCAAACTTTGGACACAATCCTAGCAAAATGCATACAATAATGACCTCCAAAAACAACACTATTACAGTAATAAAAAAAATAGAATTCATAATTTAGAAAGAATTACTAAGAAGTCAGATATAATATGTCTCAAGAGACTCCAACCTATATATTGGGAAACGAATTATTCACTAAACCATTCAAACTAAAATCCTTCAACGAAATTTTAGAAATCTTAAAACATTTTAATTTGTATGTTTATCATAAAAATATATGTTTTTAACCCAATAAAGTTATATTTTAATGTTTAAATTTAAAATAACAATAACAATAATAATGTA